>BPLR01003449.1:0-185676 GCA_021605095.1 Caerostris extrusa
ACCAAAAATAATTCCTCCCCCAAACGAGCCATCCTGCACCACTCGCAACGGTGTCGTTCCACGGTGTTCTCTTTGGTGGTAACGGTACCTGGCGCTTTCCATATGAAAGTCCGGCGAGAATCAGACTGCAAACTAAACCTGACTCGTCGGAAAACATCACACAAGACCACTGTTGCGGTGTCCACAATGCATGCTCTCTACTCCAGGTTAATCGCAGGCGACAGTGAGTTGCGGTAAGTGGAACACATCTGACAGGCCTACGAGCATATAGACCAATGTGCCCTAAGCGTCTGTACACGGTCTGCCTTGAAACTGTCGTACCGGTAGCTGAAGAGAGCTGACGAGACAGGTCTGATGCTGTGCTCCGTCTGTTTCTTTTTGGCAGTAACTGCTAAATACCGGTCCTCATTCGGCGTTGTAACTCGGGGGCGACCTGTGCTGTAACATCTACTCACATTACCATCATCTTGGAATCGTTGCCAAAGCCTGGAGATGACACTCTGGTGATACCCAAGCCTCCCTCGGATACTTTCAGCTGGGTAATACGTCCATTAATCGCCTGATAATTCTACCATGTAAAAATCAACTAAATGCTTCTTTTTGGGCCATAACTATGCGGTTATTGAAAGGCTTTTAAAGCGCCAGAACAATTACTTCTTTTGCCGCTTCTTACACTCGTCATTGTACTATCCGTGCCATCTGTGGTTTCCTGTAATTTGCATATTCTTCTACAAGATGTGTGTGATACTCCTGGGTGAAATTTTTATTTGTAGTTCAATTTCTGTGTGATTCTGACTATTATGCTTAATTATGGACATGAATGTAATTATCTATCGATTGTGAAAAACACGATCGTAAAGAAATAAAACATCTTTTGACTGGAAAATATTTTCCCAGTGACACACACATGAGAAAATTCCTAAGAAGGTAGTTCTACAATGACTCAATTATTATATCAGGGTAGGCATTAGTTCACTGTCTAGTGATGAAATCTCAAACCGTGTTATTCTTTCAAATGATACAACCAAGTTTCTTCAATAAGGTAAAATATGTACATTCCTGTTCAGTTGGTATGTATATAGATATATATGTATAAAGTTTATATAATCCTATATGCAGCTTTCGTATAGGCATTTCATCAAAAGGCAGTGTAGTAGAGTGGATCTTAATATATCCTAAAAGGCATTTTGGACTGTAGAGCATATATGCCATAACATGGTGCGCCTGTCGAAGTCGGTAGACGCTGAATGCGTCTTCATTCTTGAATATGATTATTGCAACACGTGTCGCGACTAGGTTCAAACCATACACAAGCTGTCAAAGCCGGCATTGAGCATCTCCATTCTTGAAAGTAATGATTTCGCAATACATACCACGAGTAGACAAAACGAATTCAAACCAAAGATCTCCTGCATGACACCTCATGCCGGTTTCCACTGGATTACGGATTCATTCATTATCTAAAAGTAACGAAAAAAAATTTATGTAGTAATACTGATATTATAAATAAAAAAAATATATTTTAGTTATGAATGTTGAACGTTAATTATGATTCTCTTTTCCTCCTTTAAAAATTCGAAATTAGCAATATTTTTAACAATATTAAAATTTAAAAATATAAGAATCTATTTCTAAAAACTCATTTGAAAAACGAAATATTTTCATGCATGCTTATCTTCCAGCAAAAATAAAATCTTAAAAATGTTCTTAAAAGTAACTATTATATTTTATGCATTAAAATAAAAATTCAGAAAGTTTTCATTGAAAAAGAGAAATGCTCCTTCAATACAAGTTTGATTTGATTTTTTTCGGTCCATTCAAAACTCATGACATGGTCTGTTATGCCAAGAGCATGATAAAAATTCTTAGCTAAAGTCCTACTTTGAAAAATTGCCTCTTTTTTAGGAAAAACCCTCACCAAATATGAGAGTGTTTAGATCCAATCTCAAAAAATTTGCTTATTCAGCTTTTAAAATAAAAATGAATAGTAGATTCCCCTAGTGTTCAAAACAGTTTTTTCAAGTATTTCTTAAAGATATCTGAAAAGTAACGGGTGGGAATACTGAAAAGCTCTTTCTCCAGAAGCATACAAAAAGGTATTGAAAAAAGATAAAAAGTAACAGAGTATAAGTACAACATTGAAAAAATATAAAACATCTTTTAAAACTCGAATATTTTTTAAATAGTCTTAAAAATAAAATAAAACTAAACTTTCCATCATTAACAATAATTAGTAATCATGATTTTTAACATCATTGTTTTTTTTTGTACTATATTAAAATACTTGTGCTCATGCTGAATACAATTTCTTTGAAATTGTTTCTATAGAGAATGAATTGATTCTATAAAAATTTTGGCGCATCTTACATCTGAGATGGTTTTACATAGAATTGAATTAGATTCTATTGAATTCTTAGAAAGCCATCCATACATCTTGGAGATTGTTTGCTGCCAGGAAAGAATTGATTCTGCTAAATTCTGGAGCATTCCATACACTTTGTGTTGAATGACCATTCCCTATTAAATTCTGGCGCACTCCATGTACATCTTGGAGATGGGTTTTCGTGGAATGAATTGATTCATAAAAATTCTGGCGCATTCCATACATCTTGGAGATGGTTTTACATAGATTTAGAATTGATTCTATTGAACCTGTGAGCATTCCATGTTCTGAGATTGTTTACAGGAAAGCAAATGACTCTATTGAACTTGAGCATGCCATACATCTTGAGATTGTTTTCGGGAATGAAGATATAAAAATTTCTGGCGCATTCCATACATCTTTGGAGATGGTTTACAAAGGGAATGAATTTATTCTATTGAATTCTAGAGCATTACATCTTGGAGATTGTTTTACAGGAAAGAATTACCTATTAAATTCTGGAGCATTCCATACATCTTGGAGATTGTTTAGGAATGAATTGGATTCTACGTGGTTTTTTCTGGTATTCCATAGCTTCTTGGAGATTGTTTTATACGGGAAAGAATTGATTCTATTGAATTCTGGTGGCCTCTCGAGCAATTTTGGATATTGTTTTGTTGAGAATGAGTTTCCAGGTCAACGTTTTTTCCTTCATATTATTCTTCATTCCCAATAGGTGACTTTTTCTTCATTAAGGCAATAGCAGCATGGTGGGACTAAGACCATCTGCCTCAAGCTGGCAGATTTCAAGACCTGAGATGTTTACTTTTGGGGTAGGGTTGTCAGCCCAACGCTCTGGCAATCATATTAAACTCCGGAACCTTACAGTTTAAAGGTGATTCTGAGCCACAGTAAACATCCGATGATAACCCTGGGACTAGAACCTATCGAAACCCGTGGACGAGCGCCAGATTCACTACTACAGTAGTTTCTTACATAAAATAGTTAAATCAACGGAGATAAAATTTTCCTTATGTCCCAATATTGTCGAATAATAGTGTTTATACTATATTTCCCTGACATTTTCTATTTCTGTTCAGCCCATTCTCATCCATATAAGTGTTGTATTGTTTATCGATAGCACTTCGTGTTCCTTGCTTCACTTCTATATAGGTTAAAACATCTCGGCAGCTTCATGGCTTCAGACCTAAACGTCTCAAGACAAGAGTCGCTTGCGTGGTCGAAGTGGCAACACTTTAAATTTCACCTCTTACAAACATTACATATATAAATATAAGTTCAGTTCACTCCAAGTTGGAGATTGTCAGAGTTCTGCTTCCACACGACTCTGCAAAACACCTGGTCCAACCAGAAACTAAAATCTAAACACCAGATTTAAATTATCACACGGCGTAATACACAAAACCACAAGGGCTCACTTTTCAAACCGGCGGTTCCGCCCATTCAGACCCCAGAGAAAAACTTTCAAACTTCTTGTAGGTCTTCTCACCAAAAATCCTTTTAAGACAATCCTCTGGGATGGGGATCACCTTCCTCACTTCCTCAGAGCAGACATTTCTCAACTCGTGGTCTGTTACTTAATCACAATGGAAACTTAAATCTTGATAGTGAGCACAGATTTAGTTCATGTAATTTTTCTGGGATTCTGAAAGTTAAAAATAAACAAACAATTAAATGAGTATCATTATCCACACAACATTCGCCGCCGAGATTTGTATGGCAGGTTATGCCCATACATAAGTAATAAAACACCACTGTACGTAGCTGTAATCACCCACAATAAAAAGCTCACATTCACAATTTGAGTGAGGTAAGGATAACATATTCTCAAAAAAATAATATCTTCTCCTGAAAATAAATGCCAGCAAAACTCTTTCTCATGAGATTCCACAATAAATATACTCACGCACCCAGACTCTCATCGCATAATGGAGTAATATTATACTTGTTATAATGTTCTTCCTTCGCTTCCAGCCAGTTTTTTATACACATTTTCGTCATGAGCTCATGCACATCACTGGACCCGCAAACAGAACCTGTTTAATAATCATTCACTACAAATTCACATAGCCATGAATATTAGTTTTGAAAAAGCTCAAAATGCAAAAGATTACTAAGTTTTAACTTCAATCAATAAAGCAACTGATTTAAGTAAATATGAAACCCACAGATAAAACTGTAGCTTGTGTAAGGGTGAAGCACAACAGCTGGGTGGACTAATGATTTGTGGTATTAAAATTTACTCCATAAATTTTCTTTTTACCTGAAAGAATAAATGTTTCTCGAATTTTTAAAGCCAAAAGCTCAAATATAAATTGTGGTTTGTAGTAAGGGTAATTTTAGCTTTGAAGCAGCTTAACTGCAATAATAGTGTCATTTTTCATATAAGGCATATAATTCTTCACAGAAATAGTCTCACAAAACCAGAGCTCTGATATAATCTACAAGTTTACTCAAGAATAAAAACTTAAAAATAAAACAGAATATAAAATATATTAAGGAACTTTTGCTTTTAAGAAGACGTTATCATTAAATTATTTTGAAGTAAAAATAAAGAGTGAAAATGAAAAAAAATCTCTAAAAGCGAGCTGTGAGAGGTAAGAACCTTTGAAGTAATACTTTGAGTTTTCTCAACAGTAGTAAACCAACAACACAGTAACTTATCAGTGATTGATTTTATGCCCTAAAAAGAATTAGTAGATATCTGAATGCGGATTGAATCTAAAAATACACCCTGAAATGAAAGAAAATTCCCAAAGCGGCACGGATAAATGATTAAAATGTTATTAAAAAAATCATATTGCACACCTAAGATAACTAAGATAATAAAGTCAGTATTTATTTCAAAAATAACACCAAAGATTTTTAAAATAGTCCAATATAAATGTACAGATATTTACATCTTCGTCTTTGGTCTTTCTAAATCATCAATAAATAAAAAAAAATAGCAAAGTTATATGTGCTTATGTCAAACATAGTGGGGAATAACATCTGAGTCCCGCGTAGGATGTGGACATCCCATGAGTAATCAACTCAAGATGATAAAAGGGTGTGCTGCTATGGAAAACCCTTTCATGTTAAAGCCTGATTTTCGTCTCATGTCGCTGGAAGGGGTAGTGTAGTGCCTTTCATGAGAGAAAAAACTTTTGATCAACAGTTGGCTGTGCATGTGGTGGGAGAAACCCGATAAAACACCCACCAAGTAGTCCGCTTCTGGTCAAGATGCTGAACATCACAAACGCCACCAAGACTCAGTTTTTTGAAACAATATGCCCTCTAAAACATCCAGCCGTGGCTTGAACCTCAGCCCAACGTTTTGGTGACATGGAAGTTTCGCAAATTGCTACCGGCAGTGCTTTCACTTATGTCAAAGTGTTTCGGAATCGACTTAATCGTAGGTCTCCGGTATCATATGACTATGAGTACCCGCTTTGAGTCCTTCAATCAGGTATCCTTCTCAAATCCACATCATTCCTCTGCAAACTGTAAAGGGGCAACTCAGTCACAGTTAGTTGTAAAAGTGAGTGGTGTATGTGGTATACAGGTAGCAAGAATAGTGCTCACCGAGAATGTTGCCACTGGAGACATTGAGTCGTGCAAGATATACCCTTTGAATGCTCATTTCCACATAAAAGCTAATTATTTTTAAGAAGACTTGAAACAATTTTCAAGATGGATTTAATAAAAATTTTCTGAAATTAAATGGAAGAGAACTAAATGTTTATAAGAATAAAAGTCAAACAAATGAATGTAAAAGATAAAATATGTATTCTATAGAATGGCTTAAAATCCTACTATAATATTGCACATTGTTCATGAAACCACACGAGACCTATGTTTATTTGCATTACATTATTCTCCCTCCACGGAAAGCTAATTATTTTTATGAATACTGGAAACAATTTTCAAGTTATATTTAATAAAATTTATCTGAACTAAATGGAAGAGAACAAAATGTTTATAAGAATGAAAATCAAACAAATGAATGTAAAGAATAAAATGTGTTTTCTATAGAATGACTTTTTTGTTTAATTAAAAGTAAAAAAAATCTTATTATGATATTGCTCATGAAACCACACGAAATGCATTTAACGATAATACTTTATTTACAATATAGAAATGTATACATATTTAAATACAGATAAATTCATAAAATACACTATTTTTACAATAAAAATGGGTAACAATAATATAACATCTTCTACCCAAAAGTGACAACAACACTTGTCAGAGTAGAGGTAAATGCATTCAACTAAGCTAAAACAGCAATATATAGAGCCAAAAGGATGGAAGTATATTAATAAATTGTACACTATTCAAATATTAGTAAACAGCACAACACCTTGTTAAGATAGCAAAATGACATCAATATATTTTTAAAATTCATTTTTTAACACATTACTATAATTATTTTTGGCAATTTCAACAATCGATTATTTAAGAAAAAAAATTTGAATATGTGTCATATAGAAATAGTAACTTATTCATCTATTTACAAAATCTAATATTATACTGTTTATATTTAAAGAGTTGAAATGAGCCACTAAAATCTTTATATGCAATTTCTCCATTCTCTTTCAATTGGGAAATTAAAGTATATATGTATATTTTAATCTAAAATTATAAAATTTCTTTCTTTATTTAAAAAAGGTAATAAATACATTTAAAAAAATAATATTGAAAGAAAAATTTCTAAAAGTAAATCTTTTTTCTTTTAAATTTGAGCACACATTTTATTTAAATAAATATCGAGAATGTTTGTACAGGATTTGAATATGAACAACAAAGAACAAGATAGTTTTGGCAAGAGGTCATTTTAAATATATGTTTTAAAAAAATAATTCATATATTCCATAATCGAATAATTCTTAAATAACTTTTTACAAAAACCTTCTCAATAGCACATTTATGAAATTTGCAACAGGTTTTCCACATAGAAAGGATTTTTAATATATTAATTGGTTTAATATTTTTAAATTATGTTTTTATTTAATTTAAAATAGTTTAAAGATATATATATTTGCATAAACATTAATAAAATTATAAAGAATGGTTTCTAATTATTTATTACATACACAAGTCAATTTCATACAAAATTCAGGAAAAATAATTTTTCAGGTTTAACAGTAGTGATTTTCCATGTGTTTCTTTCTTAAATCAAATTTTCATCAATAACATTATTTCTCTTATAAACATATTTAAAGTCATAATACAATAACAATAAAAAGAGATAAAACTCTGATTTTTAAATAGTAACTTATCTAAGAAAGTCTGTAAAGAGTTAGAAACAGGTATACTCACTGTATAATGTCGACAAGTGTTATACTACAAAGCACATTAAAGCAATTTCATGGATGTATATATAGGACGGGGGAAAAAATACTACTACAAAGCTTTATTCACATTTTTTAGCTGTCTTAAATTGAAAACTACATAGGAAGGATTTAAGATTGTCTTATAAAATATGTACAATTTTCTACTGAAGAAAATATTCACATATTATAATAAAAAGAGAAAGGTATATTTACATAAAATGTTCATATATTATTTCTCTACAAGATTGAAATATTGTTAAATGATAATTGTTAAGACAAAAAATTTATAAAATTTTCTTTTAATGTTTAATATTCTATAAGAACATTTTCACTTTATTCATTTACTGACTTTATTTTGGCACAGTTCTTTAATTTTCTTGAGTATTTTATAAAGTTTCCATTTTAATTCCTTATAATTAAAAAAATAATTTAAATACTGTTTGTTCATTAATACCTTAGTTCATCTTGCTTAAATATAATAAAATGTACTTTAAGCATATTTTCATCAACACATTTTAGAATCTGTATTTTGCATGCTTTAATGTGTCTTTAAGTTCTTCTAATATTCATTAACACTCAATAACAAGATTTAAAAGGCAAAACATTTTAACTAGATATTTTACAAGTTGAGCACCTTGGAAAATTGTGCTATGTACAAAAATATCAACATGGAATAGACACTTCTCTCTTTCAAACAAAAATTTTAATTGAGCACTGCTAGTGAGAATACAGACAGTGTATAAATATCTCCAGATAAAATGGACTGTATATAAATTATATATTTATGATATGTTTCATTTAGTTTAATTTTTTCATTCAAAAGCTTAGAGGGATTGCGCTTTTGTAGTCCATTCAAAACCACAGTAACAAACATCAAAATACAGTAAAACATCTATCGTTTTTATGTTTTTACTAACAATTTTATTTTAGATGTATATATATTAAATATAAAATGTTTTTTTTTAAATAACTTTAATTAGAAGAATGTTAAACATTTTTAACAACATAATAAATTATCTTTCTTATTTCATATTTAACATGGAATTCACATGTTTATATAATCATAGAAACTGCTCTCATTCACAAAGCAGATGATTGAGGTTGCTATGCAACCAAGGCTCTCCGTCAATCTGGCAAATAGTCGTAAATTAATTTCTAGATTAAAAATTTTAAATTTAATTAAATTTTGATTATTTTATTAAATTTTTGATAGATTTAAATGATTTAAAATTTCATAAATTAAGATTGTATAAATCTTGAAAATTTCTTAGTTTTAAATGGCAAAACTATGGTACAAAAATTAAAAGAACCATTTATTATTTATAAATGTATACAATAATAAATAAATTATTTACAATAGAACTGATGTAAAGTGATGTATAGATGTTTTGCTGCACAGTCATTGTACCAGAATAATACATTATATATTGATATGTCTTAACGCCAATGATCCATGATATGATAATTCTTTTTCACCAGAATACTCAGCTTAAAATGAGTAAGACAAATTTTCTTTTCTTTTTATAAAAAAATAGTCACATACTTCGTCGCAATAAAATTTCACATACAATGATTATCAAAATAGTCAATTTTAATCTGTTGATATGTTTTTACTTTTTTATAATGAATATAAAAACAATAAAACATTTTTAAAAAATGCTTATTCTAATGGTTTAAATATTGATATTAAAGTAAAAATATTATTAGAATAAGTATATTCGAATACAAATAAGAAATATAAAATCAATCTATGATTAATATTTCAAATGACAGTTATAATGAAATGATACATAATTTATCATAAAAACAAAAAATTTTACATTGCTTAAATAAAACCAAATTTTTGTTCCTACAAATGTGTAGAAATGCATTCTGTCTTAAGTTACATTAAAATAATGCTAATTATAAACTTCTCATTTGCTAAAATATTTTATTTCAGCTTATAACTGCAGAATAAATCTATTTTATTTATAAATAATTAACTCATTCATTAGTTTACTACAAATAATTTACAATTACTACAAATAGTTTTCTTTTATAGTTAAATGCCTTTATTATATAAATTGTTAAGTAAACATGAATATTTATTTTTAAAGCTAGCAAACTGTATGATATAATAAAATCACATCCAATAAATATTATAAAATGGATCATTTCAAATTTCATAATTTTAATACATTCAATAAAACATCTTCTATTTTAATAAATAATCATCTAATTCATAATGCAAATTACAGCATTTTAATAGAGGATTGCATTGAAATTATAAATTATATTTGCCAAAAAAAAAAAAATAAATAAATAAATAAAAATAAAAATAACATTTTAAAATAAAAAAAAAAAATTTCAATAAAACATACCAAAGCTCTACAAGATATTTTTTTTAAATCTATATTCTTGACATTTGAAGACACCATTAATTTTTTCAAACTTCATTTTAAAATAAAATTCATATAATTATTAATTTTAGAGTTTTGATATGAGTAATCGAAAGCAAATTTCTGTGCATGTGGAGATGATCCTCGGTCAAGGAAGATGTTGGGCAAAATGTCTCAAATAGTATGCTCTAGAAAAATAAATAAATAAATTTAAAGTATCAACTCATTGCTATTTCAATAATTATTAAATATGTTGCAAAATGTATCAATTGAACAGTTTATCTAATTGTCAAGTCCATTACACACATTAATAATACTTTTCATATTTTTTGCTATTATATAGAAACACAATTTTTCTCCCATTAAGAATGGGTTGATTGAATATTGTCATAGAATACATATGCAGAAAAACATAAAATAACAAGACACAACTATAGAATCCAATTTACACTATACTAATAACTGCAACATCAGGCAGAGATTATGTATCTGTGATCTTTCTGTAATTTGAAATATATAAATAGTGACAAATTGAATTGAATTTTGTATTGTATTTTTACATATAAATATAAACTTTTTTTTTTTTTCAATTTCAACATTTTTCTCTTTTTCCTTTAAAAATATTATGTTAAGTATAGATATTCAATTTTAAAGAAGTAGATAAGAAAAAAAGTTTGAAAGAAACTTTGTATCATTAAATAAAAAAAAATAAAAATAATTTTTAAGTAATATTGATACAATTCAACAAAATGTTTCATGCACAACAATTAAATCCATTCAAACTTACCAACATCTGTCACAATTCTAGATGGTTTGTTGAAATCGCAAGATACAATAGGAATGCTTGGACTCGCCCTAGAAGGTGCATTAGATCCTTGTTCACTTCCACTGCTACTTGTACTTCGCTTCTTCCCTAACATCGAAACACCCATGGTTGGTAATGTTGGTGATCTAAGATCTATTAAAGGTGCCTCATCAACAATTTCAGCAGCAGATGCAGGAAGTTTCATTGTAAACTGAGGTTTTATTTGGGTTTCAACATAGTAATAACAACTACCAGCAGAAGATATAGTGCTGCCAGAAGAACTGCTGCTTAAGCTGCTATTACTACTGTAACCAAAACTATCTGTAATTGAATGATTGGTGCAATTCATAGCTGTTGTAAATGATTCATCATTGGCTAAGCATATATTTGTGGTCATTGTTGAAGATACCTCTTCAGATTGATCATCATTGGTAGGGGCACTAAAGTTAGAATCAGTCTGTGCTGAAGAACTTTTTGTGCTCGCAGAATATGACTCTGTTGGTGGCTTTGGAATGTTCATCATTAAAGAAGATATTGCAGGTTCTATATCTTTTCCATAAACTTTTCTAATGTTCTCTATCTGATCATCGTTACATTGTTCTATATATTGCTGACTGTAATTATTACTTTGCAAACTATTTTTCTTATTGTTGGGTGGGACCTGTCTGAATGCAGAATAATTATTGAAAGTCCTGGCTTGTATTGGATTATTTTCTTTTATAGGACAAAACAGATTGTCTTTTGAAAAATAAGGATTAGAGTTCATTTGGTTTAAAGTTTGGGGAATGTTATTTTCTAAATAATCTTTATCTTTACATGGCAAGTCATGCTCAAATTCTTTTTCTGCTGGACATAAAAAAAATCTCTCTTCCAGCTTTTCAGATGAAATAACATCATCCGAGTTAAATTTTTTCATTTGGTTTTTTTGATAAGGTATTGTTTCATACATATGCTCTTTTTCACAGTACTCTTCCGGGTATTCTTCAATTTTTTTCATTTTCTGGGGGTGAACTTATACTACCCTTATTAGACAATTGAGATGTATATAAATTGTGAATTTCTTGACTAGTAGCAGATTTAAATACATTAATATTCCTTGAGGGTAAGTTAGAGAAAGGTGGTAAATCCACTGGATGTTCATGTACTGAGTTGACTGCATTCTTTTTTAGAACATGTGGATCAGAAATCTGATTATAATTTTGAAGCTTTTGAATTGGATGGTCAGAAACTGATTGAAAAGGTCCACCTTGGTGTGCTTTATCTCCGACATTATAATTACAATTTTGTACTGGTGCATTTCTCTGACTATTAATGTATGTCTTTGGTGGAAGCCTGATATGTGGTTGATGTCCAACTTTTCCATTTTTTAGAAGAATTTTGTGACTGCATATGATTCATTTGCAAGGCATGGTACATACGAAGTGCAAGTTCATCAATAATTGCAGAGTTAGCTGCATTTATTTGACCTTTGGCAGATCCATTTCCTTGGCTCTGTAAAAAATGCTGTCTTTGGCTTAGCATGTTGTACATTTCAGCTAGTTGGCGAGCAAAATGAGGGTCCATTCCTTGAAAAGTGGTGGCCCATTAGGAGTCGGATCTTGTTGACGAAAATCAGGTGCAGACACAGTACTCAATTCTTCATAGATTTCATACTCTTCAGAGCTACTATCATCTTCAGAAGATATTGCTATGTTGTTGAAACTTAAGGATCGCCCTGAAGGTGAACAAAATGCTGCAGGATATCCAGGTTTTTGATTCCTAAGCAAAGTTGACATTCCTGGGGTGGTTAATTTGGACATTTGTCGAGCTCTTTGATAATGAATCTGATTGTTCCTGGATATTTGAGGTACTACTGGAATGTTTTGCTTGTTACACTGAGAATTATTATTGCTACCAGCTTTAGCCTTCAATGAAACAATTTTACTTTCATGCATTTCACATGGATATTGAGGAATTTTTGCATAATTTATATTTTTTGGGTGAATATAACTATCAGTAATTTTTGAACTGGAATGTGATCCACATGTTTCTCCATTGAAAACAGGTTGCATCTTCGGGTTTCTAATTGGATTATTCTGACTGGTATTCAGACCTAGAATAAAATTCCAATTTAATGTATGTTAAACATCACTAATAGTCACATTTAAATATTTCTGAATTAATAACTGCTTGAAAATCAACATGAAACACTTAATAGCAAGATCAAGAGCTTAATAAAATTAACTGAATGAACAAGGACAGATTTAGGGTTAGGTCAGAGAGGCCCGGGCCTATGGTGGCAAATTCTTAGGGGGTGCAAAAATTTTGAGACGGCAAAAATTTGAAATCGATTTTGTTTTTATCAACTGTAAGATCGAATTTTAATGCTTCTTTTCTTGCTTTCACAACCTCAAGATGTCAATATGTAAAGGGTAGAATTATTTTTAAAATAATTAATCGTTAAGTAGTAAAATTTAAAATATCTAACAAATAGGTACTAAAAAAATTTTAGTTAAGCACAGCATTTATCTATTGACGTTAGATTTTTCATAAATTTTTCTTGAAAAAAAACTAAATGTAGCGTTTGTTTTCTCATTATTATAACACAAAATATTAATTCACCATATTTAATTATACCTTTGTCTGGTTACTCAAAAACTTTATTTTTTTTTTTTTTTTTTTAATCTTACATAAAAATTTTATAGTTTTACATAATCTGAGGCGTTTTTCAAAAAGATTACTATGATCAATTTAAAAGGTCGTACTAGAACTTTGAAAATTCCATTATTAATATTATTATATATAAGGGTATCAAATTAACTTGCGCCTAGGGTGCCATCGAACCTAAATCCATCACTGTGAATGAACCTTTCATTTTCAACCAAATATACCAAATATCAATTAATAACTAATAATATTAATTTTATCAATAGCATAAAATAAGTTTTCCAAGATTTGCATAAATGATTAAAACACAATTCAGTTTTATTTAATAGCTTTTATGCAAAAATATTGCTTAGTTCTTTGCATTCTCATATTATTGTTGGCTTTAATGTTCTAATAAATTCTGTGTTTCCATAGTTCTAAAGATTTTATCCATTTACAGTTCTCTAAATTTTTAATGCCCTAATAAAGTTTTTAGAAAAAAAGCAACACAAACATACATAATTAAACTTTATTTTATTTTTATTTAAATCTTTGTTTCAAATATTTAAATTTTTAATAAAATTATTAATAATATATTAATTTTTTCTCATCATTCATTAACTATGCAAACTGCTCTTAATTCGATTCAAATCAGAACTAAAAAAATCTTAACTGCAAATAAAAAAAAACATAATCACAACATAAAAAAAAAGAAAAAGAAAAACTTTTAACTTTGAAATGAATGAATTTTATTCCAAAATAAATTAGTTCAAATGAATTTGCTTTTAGAATTTTATATTATATTATATATATATTAGTACTTAATATATTTAACAAAAATAAAATTATAATGCAAAAAAAAAAAAAGAGAATCTTTTCTGTTTTTACCTGGTTTTTGGATTGCATTGGTGGCCTTTTATTCAAAGCATTCTAAAAAATAATTAAGCAAAGGAAAATTAAAGAAAATAAAAAAGAAATACAACCAAATAAACACAAATTAAAAATTTAAAGAAAAGCAAAACAATAATAAAATTTAAAAATAATTGCGCTTGCTATTGAAAAAAAATGACAAATTGTTTCATGCTTGCTACACCACTCACTTGTTTAGGAGATGCAAGAGGCTTATCTGATTGGCTGTTGCTGTTAACTCTGTAAAAAAGAAGAAAATTATGAAACAAAAAAAAAATTAATAAATTGAATTAAGAATTTACAAGAATTAATTAAAATTAAAATTCACAATAATTATCATAAGTTTAAAATCAATCAATTTATCAGAGAGTCATAACTTCAAATTAGACTCTATTTTTATAATTGGTAATTTTAAAACACATAACTATTTCCTTAAATTTTAATTATTTGCACTGATTTTACAAATTTTTATTGGCTTTTTAGTGTAGCAAATTAAAATTTAGTTAATAATTAGAAAGAATATAAGGATATGATTAAAAAATGAAATTTTTAGCTTTTTGCTTTTGCTTAAAAAAGATAGCATTCTTTAAAAGATATTTTTGACTATCTAAATATAAAAAAAAAAAAAAATTTAGCCATTGTCTTTTTGTATAATAATTTGAAACAATTACTTACCTCTCACTGAAAACTTTGGAATTAGCTGTTCTTTTCAGACTGCGTAACTATAAATAAGTTTTTAAAAACACATTAAAAATGCATATGAATAATGTTAATAGTTCTATTTATCCATTTTTTAATTTTAATTACTTATTATTAAAAATAGAGATGCATTTATAATAAATTGTATAAATTAAATATCATATACATATATAGATAGATAGATATAGATATATATAAATTAAATCATATATTCAAATATATATAATTATTTTAATAATAGAAATTTATGATATATATTTTTATTTTAGAATTATTCAACTAATGCAAGAACAACAAAACTAATGCAAGCATAAATTATTATGAATTTGTATTATTTAAATTGATGGTTTTTATAATATTTTACCCACGAAACATTCAGCAGAAGTGTGGAATCAGAGTCAAATATTTTTGGAAGATTCACGTCAGTTTAAAATCGGTCTCCCAACTCTTACATAAAAAATAATTTTTATTTTTCAAAATTCTAGCAATTAAACTCAAAATTAAATGTAAAAGATTTGATTCAATTGTATTCTTCCATGATACAACCAGCAGTCAAGGCAGTTACTGACTTAAGAGACTTTGCTCAACACTTAGAAAAAGCTATCATGGATCCTATTGTAAAATATTTTGGCAACTATTAATTTAGTAATATATTTTTGGATATATATATTAAGCATATTTAGAGTAAAAGAATATTCTTTCAGTAAGTGCAAGTTTCACAGCTTTTACGTTGTAAAAATTATTTCGTTGATGCCATAACGATTTTCATAGATATGTGTTCAATAAAAGTCAATCAATTTATTTAAAAAAATTTTCTACATATATCAGTGAAGATCACACTACATAAATTATGGCAAAAAGTCAGGATTCAAGAGTTGGTATAAATGGAACACAACTCAGGAGTTGGAAATTTTTTAGCCAACCCCTCACCCTTAATTCATTTTTTAAAGTTATTATTTTGATTGCTACACACTTTGAGTTCAAACTGTTAATAAATTTGATCAATTCATAACTTTATTCAATTCCTACTATTAGTTCACACATTCGCTATATATATCTTGTTCAAATTTTCAATTGTTAATAAAATACTTTTATTTATCCACTCAAGTTTTCAAATACATTTTTTTAAACTTGTAGTGGATGAACACTTGATATTAATACAGTTTTTCAAATATTAATTCATTAATTAAATTTAATTAATTTTAGTATTTTTTTTTTTTTAGATTTAAGTTGTATCTACCAATAGATGGCATCAGATGTAAGAGGAAAATTTCAACTTTATTTATAAAGGACTTCCTGAAATATAGTGAAAAAAAAGTAGGAATTGACTTAAATTTTTTTTTTTTATATATTACTTGTTTTGTTTTTTTAAATCATTATATATACAAGGTTACATATTTTAACTTTTTTCCTTTTTAAAGATAAACATCCTATATCTATCATCTAAATGTTTTTATCACATATCATTTTTAAGCTGTTTTATATTTCATCAATGAAATACTTGAATTTTCTTAAGTCTTACAAAAAAAACAAAAAAAAAAAAATTCATATACATACATCAATGAAGGAGCATTTTTGTGCATATAAACCAGTAATCTCTGAAGTGTGGTGCACATATCCCAGGGCTTATGCAAAGTAATACTTGGAGATATGCAAAAAGACATAAGCTCATGATCACTTGCTAGTATGTGATTGTGTATCACGAGTGCAAAATTTTCTCATGGGTCACAGAATCTGATTTCAGTAGAGTGTGAGGAGCTCAACATCATAAATGCATTGGCTTTAAAAGCACATACACATGAAGACTTATTAAAAAGCAAAAACACTGTCTATGGAGGGAATATACCTGCCTTCTAACTGAAACTACTACTTTCAAGCACATGTGCTTTATAGTCAATGCATTTGTAATACTGAGCTCTTTAGACGATAATGTAAGGTTTTATGTCACGGCCATAAAAATGTAAATTTATAATTTAATTTAAACATATGCATACCATTTAAAATAGATAAATAATAAATAATTTGATTTTGGATTACATATACATACACATACATATTATTTAGTAAAACTCTGAATTATTTTTGCCTTAGTGGTATAAGATATAAAATACCATTTTTTATATTAATAATGGCAGTAGAATCAACTAACTCATATATTGATCAGAAAGAATTGTACAGAAAATATATTATTTCTAACCTCTGAAAGTGAAGGTCTGCCTTCTCGGAAAGGGAATTGAAATATAGTCCCAGATGCTTTCTTTACTTTAGGAGAACCTGAAATACTGCATTTGGGACTTTTGGGGGATCCACTTTCCTTGGGTGCTGAAGTGCTCGGTTGGGAGCTAGAGTCTGAACTGAAAAGCGTTAGAGCATGCTGAAGAAGTCCAACTGAGGAAACAATAGGCAAAATTGAAGATTAGATAGAAAATTAAATATACAAAACAATTCAACTAAATATTAGATGGTTTTTTTTTTTTTTTTTAATATTATAATGAACACTTTTAACTATTAGTATTTTAAAATTTATTATGCATCCAATTGCAAGAAATATATATTTTATACGTATTTGATTCAGTTCTTTTTTTTGCATGAAATTATCTTGAATAGATATTTAGGTAAACATTTTTACATACAATTTAATTAGCATACATATTCACAAAATAATGAAATACCTTCTGGTTTTTTCTTTTGTCTGTTCACCCATTCAGCCAATTTTTGCTTTGGACTTTGACTTCCAGATGGAGGAGGAGTTTCTTGAGCTACAGAACTGGCATCATTAGAAGAATTTTGTGGTGGGGCTGTTATACGAAGTGGGGGTTTAGAAGGGGCATTTGCAGGTTGTGGAACAGCAACTGCTGCTCTGGCAACTGTTTCTGAATTTTTCAAAGCCTCTTGCCGTTTAAGATGGCCAGTGTTGAATTTTTCTTGAGGTGGTCTCAGAAATGGGCTTTTAGTTGGTTTTTCATCATTCTCGGTTGTAGAATTGCCATTTGCTTTTTCCTCCGGCTTTGATGTTCCTTCTTTGTTTTCTTGAGTGCTTTGAGGATCTCTCTTAAAAACATCTTCCAAATCGATAGTTTTATTCGGATCATAAGAAATTGTTCTTAGAACTAATTCCTTACGCTTGGAGCTGTTGCCAATTAGTTCCTCTAAGCTAACAGGTGCCTGCAATGCTGTAGGAGAGACTCCTGTTACTGTGGCTCGACGACGTAGGCGGTTTCTAGGCTTATTAACAGCAAATAATTTTTCCTTCTCAGATGCTAAGCCACCGTTCACTTCAGAAACACTATTTGATTCACCCCTAAAAAGCAAATGCAATTATTATACATATACAGTTAATAATTAAATTAAAGAATTTAAAATGAATATTTTAAAAGAATTAAAAAAGTTTTGGGTATATTTAGAGTAGAGAATGCATAGTTAAATAATTTACTGAATCAAATGAAGTTTTAAATAAAATATATAATGAATTTAAAAAACTGAAAATGAAGAGATTAAAACTTATTTTAAAAAATTAAAAAAGAAATATTATATAGCTATGATCTTCATTTGTTTAATAGCTTCTGTAACTATAAAACTTATATTATTAATAATCAACATATACAAAAATGATACCTTTAAAAGTTTGACTTTTTTTTTTATGACTACAAAATTATTAATTATATAATTATACAAAATCTTATTACTTTCATAGAAGGAAAACTAACTGTAAGGAAATTAAACCATGATTAATGAAACATAATTAAAGCTAAAAGTAGGTAAGATGTAATAAATTAATGAAAGATATACAGTAATAAATAGTAAGATTTCAAGTTAATCCGTCCTGCCCGAAGGCTTGCGGTAAAGTAATAAATAGTAAAACCATAAATTACCTAGTTCCAGGGGATCTTGGACATAATTCACGAATATCTTTTCCTTTATTCCACTTATACAGTTTACTGAAAGGCAGTTTTTTTGGATGGTATCCTATATGGCCACAAAGTTATAACCTATTTAAAAAAAAAAAAAAAGATAATTTATCAATTAAAAAATATATAAGTAATATAAATATTTATTAATAATTTTTGTTTTGATTATTTGAGCCTTGCACAATATTGTTCAAGTACAAAGAATATTAATATAAAGTTTATTAATTTTTTTCTGCAAAAAAACACATTTAAAAGAGTTTGAAGAGAAAATACTTGAAAATTATATTAATAACTTTGTAAAATAATCTATTTTATATATTTTAGAAACATTATTAAAATAAAATTACAAATTAGAAAAAGATCCTAAAACATGGAAAAATAAAAGAAACATTTTTACTTGTCCAAGAACATTAGGATGGCGAGGCCTCTTTTTCAGAGTCAAATGAACTTCTGTTGGGTGCTCTTTCATTGTACAGATAATACTTTTTATCTGCCAACCAACCTAATGAAATATACAGAAATAAATTTTTGTAATTATTCTTAAATATGCATTATATTGTGTATTTATACTGTAAATTTTGAGAATATAACTATTAAACTGTAAAGAATAAACTTTACTAAACAAAATAAGATAATGAAAAAAATAAGGCAATAATACATACAAAATTGTTTCATTAACACAATCTAATTCAGAACATTAACAATTTGTTTTAAGACAGATATAATTTTAAATACCAATAAATATTAATTAAGATAAAAGAAATTTTATTTACTTACAACTGTTTGATAGTTAACTTGAATGATTTCATCTCCTTCTTCCACTTTCCCAGATCTATAGGCAGGACTCTGCATAAAAAAATTCAATCATTGAAATATATAATTAAAAATAAATGTATGTCTTTTATTAAAAATATAATATTTTTATGACATTCATGAGAAATAAAAAAAATGTTAATACCTGAAACTTTATATCTTCAATTATGTGTATTCCATAAGGAGAATTTATATGTATCCCCTGAAAAAAAAAAAAAATGATAATAAAATTATTGTCACAAAAAAAAAAAAAAAAAAATGAACTAAATTGGATTTTCAAATAAATGTATGCAAAAATTAAAAATCCATAGATTTTTAAAAAATATATATTTTTAAATAGTGGTGCCATATTATTTAATGATATAATGAAATCACATTATAGCTATATTTAAATTTGTAACATTAATTTATATTACTTTGTTATATATATAATTAAAAATAAATGTTAGCAATATTTATAGTTTTAAATGTTTCACAAATAGTTACACTTTTAATAATTGGTCTTTTTAAAAACCATAGAGCAATTAATCTCTAAAATTTAAAGTGGATTTATAATGAATACATTGCTAATACATTATAATGAATACATTGCTAATACATTATAATGAATACATTGCTAATACATTTATAATCAAACTTGATCATCTTACCAAATCATCATCAGGTTTCCGTTTTTATTTTGCCAACTTCCAATGAAGCTGGTTGGATTATTAAAGAGTCATTGAAATCCTGAACTACTTTATCACTCTGAGCAGCAAGTTTTAAGCACTATAATTGCAAAAATAAAAATAAATAAATAAAAAAACAATTAAAAAGCTGAAAAATGTAATTGAAAAAAATTGCATTGCTAATTTTAAATATATTATTATAAATATATTCAATTTAAAAATAAATAATGGACCTACTTAAATATTAAAAATAGGTAAAAATATTTTTTAATATTTGATTTATTACATACTATTTCTTTAATTATTCCATGAGGATTTTCAGCAAACTGATCCCTTTGAGCAGTTGAGGCCAGCTCAACACTCAGCTTCAAGATAGTTTTCTAACTTCAGAATAACTTTCTTGACCAACAAAAGGATATCTAACAAAAAAAAAAAAATATAATATATAATTAAATTCAGAAGTAAAAAATATTAATTTCTAATGTATTCTATCACATTAACATATTGCAATAATTTAAAAAAAAATATATTTCCTTTGTTATCCAAGAAATTTTTCTAAGTTACATCCAAGCTGGCTAATGAAATAAAAACCTCTTCCAAACTAATTATGAGTAGTTTTGTAATCCAAAGTTCAGTCTCAATTAAATCTGAATTTAAATGTCAATAATGATCAGCATTTAGTTTTTACTATTTAATCTTACAATTAAGTAAATAAAACATGGCATTATTATTAAAAAAAGAAAAATCAGCAGCTAATGTTTATATGAACAATAATAAATGGGATGGATTATTGGGTTCTTGAAACTGCCAAAAATATGCACCAGTTATAAGAACATGCAGAATACCAAATATTTTTTTTTTTTTTTTCTATTGCCTGTGCATTATACATATTGAATATAAATATATGTATACCAGCACATAAGACCAGTGTTGTACAGCTTCAGAAAATAGAAGTTTTTAAAGTGCTTTTTATATCAGATAAGTTGGGCAAGTTTTTATATAAAATATTATGGGTTTTTATAATCTTTTTTTTATTCCACGGACCTCCTGTTTTGCAAATAAAATAAAAGACATGGAATACTTTCTCACATTTGTATTTTTAAATGCACAAAATAAAATAATTCAAGTATAATAAAAAAAACCATTTAAAAATTTATTCAGTAAAAATGCTTCAGATTTATTCTAAATGAATTAAATAATAATAAAATTCATTATAAATCACATAGTAATTCAAATTATATTATTAAAATTTGCCAAGGTGAATATTAACCAATGTTTAATTTGCATGAAATTTTTAGAAAACAACCTATTATTTCTGTTGCTAATCATTATAACCACTAATGATATCATAATTTAGAACATAAATTCCTATAACAAATGCTAGATTTAAACAAGAGAATAATGCTAATTAAATTATGAAAATAAAAAACCATTAGGTTATTTTCCCCATCCAAGCTCAAAAGATCTTTTGAACAAAACTTATGAATTCTGGTATGATTGAATTTATTTTCTTAGGCTGCAAAAAGCAAATTGTTTTTTAAAACAAAAGGTGAAGTTCAACGAACAAAAATACTTTTGTGCAACCTGAATGAACAACCCTATAAATACTTTCTCCACCATATTATTTTTTTCTCCTCTTAAGCTCACACCTATGGCTATCAAATTTTGAACATTCAGAGGAAAATTCCTTGAATTAAACTACAGTAAATAAAGGAATTGATGATTATTTGGGTTAAAACATTGGTGCCTTTTTCTGGGAAACAAAGTCTATTTTTACAGGACTCTATACATGAGCAGATTTTTATTTGTAAATGGCAGCAGAATTTTCTATATTTATTAAACAAAATTTAAAGTAGCTGCAATTCATTGGTTAGCATGCCTCACTTAATTATTTCATGTCAGTTTGTACAAGTACATAGTACAACAGAACAAAAAAAAAAGAATATCAATCATTAAAAATTCTCAAATCATGAAAAGTCACCACAGGCATCACTGAAAAGCCTGTAAAATCTAATTGGGTAATTCCTTAACAAATATTGATCCAATTAAAAAAAATATTCATCTTATTTTATATCTGTAAATATTGATTCAATTAAAATAAACTATTTATCTAGGCTTTGTATCAGAACTATCATTGCCAATTTTTGTGAAATTTGGACATAAACTGAGGCTGTGCAGAGACTTGCACAAACTTTGGGAAATATGTATATAGATTAAACCATTTTAACAAACATACTAAAAATATACTTCATATATAGTTATAAATATGTATTTAAAATGTCTCATAACATTATAATTCTGAAAATATTTTCCTTTTATTAAGCTCCCAGATAATTTAACAACTCTCTTAGCATACTTTGATAAAGTCGGTAAAATGTGTTTAAATTGCACATGCTTGAATATGAGTTAACACATACATGACAAAATGTAATAAAAATAAAGTACATTCATAATTGGCTAGTGAAGGTTCATATTTAAACGATGAGCAATTGGTTTTTTTTACTTTGCACTAATATGAATAATAAGACTTATCGAATTATAAACAAATATTTATAATATATATATATATAGAGAGAGAGAGAGCAGGTATATTTTTATGCAATATATTTTCATTTTAAATAATGAAAAAATTGTTAAAAAAAAAGATGAAAAAAAAGATTATACCTGTCTAACCATGATATCAGGGATTTGACTAGATTGATAATGTCAGATACTGCAGATAAAGTTTCAACAGATACTCGTTGTTTCTTTCCAGTGTCTGCATAATCTTGACAAACACGTTTTTAAGTCATTAAAAGGCTCTGTGCTTTACACCCCAACTTGAGTGCCAGTGATTGCAAAGTCTCAGATGTTAAATTGTAGTGCTATAAAAAAAAAATATATAAAATAGGGCATGCAATTATTTAAAGGATCAATTATAAAGATATATTTTCTTTATTGATTTCAAGTGATTTTAAAGAATAATGATATAAATTAATAGTAGAATAACAATGCTTGTCACAGTAATCAATTTTACAGCTATAGAAATAAGCATTACAGTAGCATAAAAATATAAATGTTTATTAAAATAAATTCAAAATGTTTGTCCCATAATGTAAAAACAATTTTTAAAAATATACAGACAATAAAAATAAGCAAATTAATGTTAATGCTGAATTAAAATTAAGATAATGAATTTTAGTTACATAAATTATCTAAAAGAAGAATCTTGCTAGCTAAATTGTAATAATATTTAAAAACTAACTTTTCAGCAATAGTTACATGTTTGATACCCTATAAAATTGTATAAATTACCTCAATAATCCATGTTTAAAACAAAACAAATACAAGTGAATTATATTCTAGAAATAATTAATTACTTCTCTATATAAATTATTTAAATTTTTGAACATTGAATTCATTGAGTATAATAAATCACTCTTTGAAATTATTTTCAGAAATAATAATAATGATAAAGTTCATATTATTAGTGTTTTAATATGTAAGTAGATGTAAATTATTAAATAATTTAACTATAATTACAACAGTTATAATTTTAATTTATAACAAATTAAAATTTTTTTTTAATTTTATCTAATATGCTCTGATGTAATTATAACAAAGTTCATTATAAACATTTTATTTGAGTAAAACTACAAGTTAAAAAAAAAAAAAAACATAACATTTATTTAAAATAATTTAATGAATTAATGTGACAATATAAGGATAAACATTTCATTTATTACTTATACTTGTAAATAGAGGAAGAGTTTCTTTAATATTATTTGTTAATAAGGAAAAAAAAAGAAATTAAACTAAATTCTGATTATATTGATTTTATGTCACCTTAGACAAAAAAATTAATAAAAAATAATATTTTCATACTTAAGAACATATATTACCATTTATTCTAAACTGAAAAAAAGAGTTTGAAAGGGATTTGACTAAAAGATTAAAAATAAATTATCTTATATAAGCAGTAACATTTTAAACCATTTAGACATGAATATATTTTATTGCTTGAAAATAAGAGTGACAATTAATCTAATTTGAAAACTTACCAGTTGTCTTAATAATTCTACTGCTTCCAGAACAAATTCTTGGTGACCAATTTTGGTCATATTTAAGTTGGTAAGGTCATCTCTAGCTAAAGTTAATAACTGACAGCCATTAACTTTATTATTAATGAAAAATTGAGTGTAAGGTTGAATCTCATCTTCAAGCCCTGTGGGAAAATAAAAATATATTTTTAAAAAAAAAAAAAGATTCTTTAACAGAAACTCATTTTATAAAGTTCAAACAAACAATTTATTTTAATGCATTAGTTATATTTTTAATGACTAAATTTGTTATATTTTTTAAGATTATTAAACAAATATTTTTGAAAACAAAAGATCACAAAAAAAATACATATTCAAGTACAAGTAGATAATTTAAAAATAAATATTCTTTTTTTTTCTACTATGCTATCTACATCATAATGTTAATAAATTAAATATATGCAAATTATTCTTAAATAAAATTTTGATTTTTCTCAGATTTTATTGTTAAATCTATTTATTTACTTATTATTAAATTCTACTGATATAGGACAAAATTTTTCTAATCAATTAAACCATAAACCATTTTTGAATCAATACTTTTGATAATAAACATTTAAAAATTTATAATTACTTTTTATTTACACTAACTTATAAATGTCTATCATATAATTTGCTACATATGCTATTTTATGTATTATTATTATTTGAGAAAACAGTAAAAAATAACATAAAACTTTACCTAATAATATAATACATACTAATAGTTTAAGTTCAATAAATCAAGATTTTACTTCATTTTAATTATTATTTATTTTTCAAAAGAAATCATATAAGATCTGAAAAATTTAAGATTTACATTTACATTAAAATGGTTAATGAAAAATATTTTTAGAGTCAAAGAAAACAACTTAAATGCAATTTCAATTATTCTCATTATTTTGATTATAAAAATAGAAACTTTTAGAAATGCAATAATTCAGTACAAAAATTATTTCATAAAACACCTAAAAGCAAAAAATAATTGCATCTTTTATTGAATCATTTACTATTTTAAAAGTTACATCTTATGATTATTTATGAATTAAAAAAAAAAATTCTATCTATTTGAAATTTTTTTTTTTTAAATACTAGAGAAAATAATACACAACAATATATGTTTCTTTTTTTCTTTGTAAAATTAATGAAATTACGGGAAAAAATTATACAAAAGATTAAGAAACAAGAAAATTGTCACAACTATGCAGAATTATATCGTTCTTAAATGAAATTAAGTACATTTAAAAAAAGTATATGTATTTATAAATAAAAATATATATTCTTTTAAAATTCGTCGTGAATCAATTAAAATGATAACTATTTAAAAATACATAATATCAAAATTTATATGTTATAAAGCTTTTCATAATATATAAGTGTTTTATGATTTATTAAATAATAAGCAAATCACCAAAGGTGAGCGAATATATATTGTTAGAGCGAAATTACGCTAAACCTGTCATTTAGCGGGAAAGTTTATTATTAACGATTTTATGTAATAAAAAGATTAATAAACAAAAATTCCTTTATGTAAACAAATCATATTAACGTATTACACGGTAGAACGGTTCTACAGGAAAAAAAAATCACGCACACCGATACAAGCAAAACCGTTTTTGCCGCATCGCATCATGAATATTTCACCCGATACATTGTTGACAATTGCGATACCTATCCAGTAAAACAAGGGATTGTAAAATTTACCCCGTAGCCAATCCGCTACATGCTCAGGGTTCCATTCAGCTACATTAACGTAAGCCATCCTTTTATCATTTTCAGGTTCACCAGCAATTCAATTCTCATCCAAAGGATGCACTTGATTATTATTAAATCCAACAAGTGAGATGAAGATACACTTGTCACACTGTGTAGTCATCCTTGTTATCCATACCGCTTGCTTGCTATATCTCCTTCTGCGGATTTAATGAACTTGTACTTGCAGCCAGTGAAAAAATAAACCCTACAATTAACAGCAAGGTGCAGTCGATCGTTAATGTATTCCACAGTATTTCAATTAAATTCTTCGACGGTAGAAACGGAACACTACTCTACTCTAGTCGGGAAAAAGAGCTGCTACATCGGAGTCATAGTAAATAGCACCAAGCACTGAGGACCATTCATAAAGGGGTTGCAAGAAAAGGGCATCGGCGTTTGATCGCCAAGTGCGCCTAGAGCGGTAAGGTTTTCGTTTCTAAATGTTTCTGCTTGTGGATGTGTCACGCGTTTACTTTATCGGGAAGATGCGCTGGGGAGATTAAAAAACGAAAAACAATTTTTGCGCGGTTTCCTTTTAATCAAACCTCATTGTCTCGTGGGAAAATGGCATTGGCGATAAATAAATGAGGAGAGAGCCATTCGAATTCAAGTCAAGGGCCATTTCACGTTCATAAATTTAGAAGTGGAAGTTTATTTTAAACTTTTTTTTCCCTTTTGCATTTTGCCAATTATTCTTGTTTTAATATTAATATTGGGAGAACATTAAATTGACTTTACAGAAATCAGAATTCAAATACATTATTATACAAATAATTAATATACATTAATAATTTATAATAATAATAACAGTATTAATATATTTTTTTTTTTTTTTTTATGTTCTAATGCAGCTGGCAAAACTTAGACATTCGTCTTCGATGTCTTAAAGCAAGCGCGGCACAGGTGTCACTCACTTAGCACTACCCAGGAGGTGCGTGTAGCTTGAAGATAAGTGCCGGACGCGAAGTAACACTACCTCCGCAAAGCTCTACGATCATGTTAAATCGGGACCTACGGTTTCAAGTGGATTCCGAACCACTACAAACATCGAGATAGAACTGCCGGGACTCGAACGCGAAACCTGTGGTACAGAGCTCTAGCCACTCGGCCATTCAGACCCTACAGTATTAGCAATTTATTATACAAAATTTATTATAACTACTTCATTATACCCAGCTTAAATGTGATGGAATGAATGACACTTTTTGAATAAGGTAAAATAAATTTACATTTAATTCTGATTCTCAGGTTCATAAAAGGAAATAACTAAATATTTGTTCACATTATGGAAATACATCATTGCTTTTAAATTGACGTGATATTGTTGTATTCGAAAGCCGGGCATTTCGATCTGAGATTATTCACATTAGAACGAAAGAGATGCAGCAAATTCAACATTACCTAGGGTGCATCCACAGAACACTGCTACACTGAGCCTTCATTTTTGCCTCATGTGAAATAATTATAATAATGTGAATTTTTTATGCTATTTTTAGATAGTATATATGCTGGTACTATCTAAAAATAGCATAAATTTTTAAATCAATTTTTTTTTTTAATATTAATATAATTAATTAAACAAAAATTCAGACAGTAGCTGAAACTTGGGAGAAAAACGATTTGTTTACTAATTTTTCTTTTAACATTATTGTTTAACATATTTTATTAACAATATTTTTTAACATTAGATATTATTCAATATATATAATCGATTCTGAAAGGTAAGATATCCGTACATGGGTTAATAAGGCTTCCGAAGCGCCATTATCAGTCAATGCCCATTGCGTGTTAATGTTGTTGCGTGTGAAAGCGAACCGAAAGTTTATGTGCTTATGCCGCGAATGGACACGATTAATTTGTCGACAGGAAAGCCCACTTGCTGAGTTCGAAGAAAGGAGAAAGATGAAAAGTGCAGCTACCTCAGATATAATTCTTGAGAGTGTTAATTCAAAATTCAGTGGTGACAAAATATTGATACGGTGAAGCAGACTTCTTCCCTGGGTAAAACTAAATCTGCTACATATTTGCTCTTCTAACGGGAAATCAGGTTAGAATGCCCGGCATTTGAAAATGACAAGTTGTAACAAAAATGTAATCTTCTGCGACGATATACAGGCTACCCATAAAATTTAGAATTAGAACAAAATGCATAACATGTAGAATTTGTTTGCATGCTAAGCACCAGATGGAAACACATCACGGACTATGTGTCTTTCACACCAACCTTTTGCCATGTAGTGGCAGTATTGGAAAAAGGGCCACCAACTCTGGCCCTGGAAGAAGGGAAGAAACCCCGTAGTTGGGCGCGAGAGTAGAACGCTGGGAGATGGCGAAACTGCAACGCGCTGCGTCAAGCAGCGGTAGAAAATTGTTGGGAATGTATCAATACTTTCTGTAAATATTGATCTAAATATATTCATTAAATATGTGTTGTTGAGAGAAAACCAACTTGTCGTTGATGTGTTTCGAAATACACCCCTAGACACCCACTGCAAAAGTACAGCCACTGTTAGACTGGTAGAGAGTCTTAACAAAACTGTAGGTTCGGCCGGGATGCATCTTTTTGCAAGCGGCTAAGTCTACATAACATAAATCTTAAACAAATAAAAGAACTATTGAATCGAAACGATTTTCTTTTCTTGAAAAATATCATTTTCACTTTGAAATAAAATCGTCTTTGCTTTCACCGCACGATCTTTTAAAAACAATTTTACGTTATTTAATTATATAATTATTAGCTCGTGAAAGAAATTTTAAAAAATAATAGACCAATAGTTCATAAAAGAAATTCAAAAAAAATAATAATAATCAATAAAAATAATTAAAAGTCGTCCAGAACTCTAAAAACATCGTTCATCAAAACAATACCCATAATTTTATGTATAAAAATAATCATATGAAATTTATTACAAAATGGTTAATATGACAGTAACTAGGGATAAATTATACGTATAAAAAAGTTCGTGAGAGAAATTTAAAAAAATAATAATAATAATAACACCTCGTGAAAGAAATTAAAAAAATAATAGACCGATAGATCGTAAACGAAGTTTTAAAATAATAATAATAACCAATAAGAAAATTGAAATTCTTCCATGGCACAAAAACCTTGATCTTAAAATCTCAAAAACAATGCTTATAATTTTACGGATAAAAATTAATCACGTGAAATTTATTACAAAATGGTTGCTATGACAACTATCAGTGAACAATACTTTAAAGTAACAAGTAATTAATTTGATGCTTAGTTTATAGTTATTATATAATCATTCTTATTTCATTTTATATCGCTCACATTTGAATTTTTTTTTTTTTTTTTTTTTTTTTTTTTTTTTTTTAAGAGAAAAAAATTTACAAGTCATTTCAAGCCTAAATACCATATTTTAAGAGATGCTTTCTAATTTATAAAAAAGAAGAAAGGAGTTAAAGTTTTACATATTTCAGAATATATACAGAGTATTACAGAAATAGTATACAGAATATATACAGAAGTATACATACAAAATATATTACATATTTCATTTCAAGAGATGCTCTTTAATTTATAAAAGAAAAAGAGTTGAAGTTTTAAAATTTCAGAAATTCATCGCTAAGTTCTGAATTTTAGCTAAATATTAAATTATCTTTTTCAACTGACTTCACTGAGAATTCGAAACACTAGAAGGCGTGATAGTTTTACAAAGAAAAAAAAAAAATTCTCAAGTGTGTGTGATAGCGCCTTTAAGTTCTTTTTTTTTTTTTTTTTTTTCCTTAAGAGTATTTTCTTAAAAGATTCTTTTTTGTGCAGCACTTAACTTTCCAAGTTGCGTCGGTAAACGAGACATCTCTTGAAAGTTATCTCTACTTTGGGCCACTCGAGGGCAAAGCACTGCTTTTTGCGGAGAAAAGCTATTACTCTTCCAACAGAGTGATGAGAGCTTTTAAGATGTGCGGCAAAGAAGAACTTGAGAGACCATCTTTTGCGCAAAATAGAATGTTAAACATTCAAAAATAATGTTCAGAGCTTAAAATAAGGATTGCAATGATCCTTGCTATTTAAAAGTTTTACATTTTTTTTTTATTTAAACATTTTGTTTGTCATCGAATACCGAACGCTGTGATCCAAATCATTCACTGTTAGAATGGTGGCTGTATAGCAGATTCAACATTACCCAGGATACTTAAGAGACGATCTTTTGCCCAAAACAGAATGTTAAATATGCAGAAATAATGTATAGAGCTAAAAATAAGGATTGTAATAATCATTGCTGTTTGAAAGTTTGCAATTTTTTAATTTAAACATTTTGTTGTCTTCGAATACCGAACACTGTGAGCCAAATCATTCACTGTTTGAGTAGTAGCTATGTAGCAGATTCAGCATTACCCAGGATACTGAAGAGACGATCTTTTGCGCAAAACAGAATGTTAAACATTCAGAAATAATCTACAGGCCTTAAAAATAAGGATTGCAATGGTCATTGCTATTTAAAAGCTTTCAATTTTTTTTTTTATTTAAACATTTTGTTGTCTTCGAATACCGAACACTGTGATCCAAGTCCTTCACTGTTAGAATGGTGACTATGTAGCAGATTCAGCATTACCCAGGATATTTAAGAAGCGATCTTTTACGCAAAACAGAATATTAAACATTCAGAAATAACGTTCAGAGCTTAAAATAAGGATTGCAATGATTCTTGCTACTTTAAAGTTTACAATTTTTTTAACATTTCTTTTTGTCTTCGAATACCACTACTACTACACCACACCACATCACTGTGCCTAGAGCTGAGTTGCCCCTTTACAGTTTGGGAAGGATGTGGATGTGAAGAAGTCTAATTGGGGTCTGGGATGCTCTACGGCCATATGAGACCGGGACCTACGACTTAAAGTGGATTCGAACCACTACAAACACCCGAGGCACCGCCGGGACTCAAACCCGATACCTGTTTCACCGAGCGCCAGAGCGCTAGACACTCGGCTATTCAGGCCCGAATTACAGATAAAGTGCAATATGTTATGGGAAGAATTGAATGCTTATTGTTCCTAACATATTTTAACGAATACAGTTAAAATAACTGTTTACGCTTATAACTGCACACGAGGGGCTAAATAGACCGGAACCTAGAGTTTAAAGTGGATTCCGAACTACTCACAAACATCCAGGCCACCGCCAGGATTTGAATCTGGAAACCTGTGGCACCGAGCGCTAGACACTCGGCCATTCAAGCCCCCTGTCTTCGAATACCGAACACTGTGATCCGAATCATTCACTGTTAGAATGGTTGCTAAATAGCAGTTTCAGCATTACCCAGGGCGCATAATGTGAGGAATCATCACACTGTACTTAATAGGTATGGCATCAGGAGGATTCACACTTTTAATTCGAGCGCAACAGAAAAACTTACTATCCTATGCATTTATTGCGCTGTCCTCCAACATGGTGACGTAAGTCTTCGGTTCTACCTTGCGGGTTTCGAACTCGACTCCCTATTTTAGGAACTCCACGCACTATTAGGCAGTGGTTCTGGTACGTTTTGAAGGATGGAAGCATTTCAAACTCTACAAATAATTATAAGCACACTGTATACAAATTTTTATTATAGTGTGCCATCTCGCCACTTACGAAATCCTAATTCCCATAAATAAGACGTTGAAAAATTGTAGTAAAATGTTCGAAGTTTTTTTTTTTAGATTTGGACAAGCATTCTTCTTTTATAGGAATCCAAAAGTTTCATGAGACAATCCTTATCATAAATCCACAATCAGTGGATATAGCCGCCTAGCCGCCAGTTCTTCTTCTGTTACTGTTAAACTAATATCCCTTAATCAATATCCTACAATCAATGAAATTAACCAATATCTCCTGTTAAACCAATATCCGCAGTTAAACCAATATCCCTTCTTCTGTTACAGTTAAACCAATATCCCTTGAAGTTAACCAATATTCCTTAAACAATATCCTACAACTAATAAAGTTAACCAATATCCCCTGTTAAACAAATATCCCTTCTTCTGTTACTGTTAAACGAAAAGTTTTCTAATCCAAACATATTGCGCAGTATTAAGTGATGGAGAACTCAATTTTTCTTCTAAACTTTTAAAATGTTCTATTATCAGTTTTGTGTAAAAAAAAAAAGAAAAACAACAACTACACAGATTATTATTTAACTCTCAAAAAGTCTTTGAAGGGGAAAACTGGCAAGAAAAAGAATAACTGTATTTAATTTTATATCTGGACACATATTTTCCTGTAATACACCAGGGCGCACCCGGAAATCTTCTAGGGCGCTTTAGTGTACCCTGGCGCACCCTTTGAGAACCGTTATATTAGAGAGTTGCCATCCTTAACTGACATTTTTTTGTTTCGAACAATTAGGTTTGTGTCTAATATTCTGACATTTGAATTTCTTTTCGAGAAAAGAAATTTAATATGCTTTGAACCTTATTTTCCTTTTACACTGCTATCATTTTTAAATATTTGGATTTATTTTTGATACTTCATAAATGCTAGAATGTAACTGTAAGTAATGCTTCCCGATTTAAAGCAGTGTTTTGAAATCGGTGTGAGAAATCATAAAAATGCAGTGACAATGTGAAAAATTATTAATTAAATAATGTTAAAAAAATTCAACATACAATAAGTATATCTATCAAATAAATCAACGTGCAATAAATGTATCTAACTTTAAATTGATTGTAAGAATATATCAGTGATATAATAATAAAAAAAAAACTCATCTCTATATATATAAAGCAAGAGGTTTGTTTGCATTTTTTAAAACAAAAAATATAGCACTTTGACTTCACTTTTTTTTTTTATTTATTTATTTTAATGGGTTTTTGTGTGTGTGTGCGTGCACAAGCAAAGAACTACGAAAAAGTCTTAATTATTTTTCAATTAAAAAAGCTTTATTTTTTATTATTAGCAAATGGCACACTCCACTGTCTGATAGAGTGATTATGTGGATATGTGCATTTTTTTTTTTTTTTTCAATATATTTGCTTGTTAAAATATTCTTTTTATATGGACTTAACATTTATTTTTTCTTTAAAATTTTTTTTTATTTATGTACATTGTTTGAGAATAGTTTTCCCAAACGATAATTTCAGTACTTCCAACAACAAACGAACAATTTTTCAAACGATATAATTTTCATTTGCAATTGCAATTAAAATTTTTCTTTATAATTTATATATATATATATTTTTAAATAGTATATTTTACAAAAATTATTTATTTATATATTTTTTTCTTTTACTTTTTTTTTTTTTTTTGTCCGCGATATTTTTTCCTTTTTCCAAAAAAAAAAAAAAAAAAAAAAAAATGAAATGTTTAATTTTCTGTAGCCAGGTTATATCTCTTAGCGTATAATAATGAATGCGATGTTTAACTCTCTCTTCCATTGTCAATATTTATTTTTTAATTTTCAAACCCATGTTCATCAGTGATTAGTGTTCTTTCTCTAAAATTAATATTTAATTTTCATAATTTTTATTTTAAATATAACATTGTGCAATTGGTGATAAATGAATTAAATTTCCAATGGTCATCGGAAACTTCTAAAATCACACATTAAAAAAATATTTTTAAAAAAGCATTTTTTTTTGGAAAACTCATTGTATGTAATATTTTAAGAAGTGCGAAAATAAATATTTTATTTTTAAATATTTTTAATAGCGGAAAATAAATATTCATTCTTATTGATTACAAGTTAAGGTCTTACAAATTAAATATTATAAGTTAAAAAAAAATGCATTCTTAATTTTTTACTTTAATTTAAATGTGTCTTGGAAATTTAATTATAGGTTCAAATGAATCATCTAAAAAATAATGGAAAACACTGTTCTACATCAAAATGTTCCACATAAATTATTATTAAAATTTTTATCAAATGCTCTTTTTAAATTACGATTTATTACGATTAATAATATCAAAATGTTCAAAATATATTTCCAAATAAATTAAGAATAACTAAACGTTCTAAATAAATTATTCTAAGTAAATTACAATTACGATTAACTTATACAAAAATTCCTTAATTATTATAATTATTTAAGGATTAAATTGCTTCTGATCCATATATATACGTACATTACAAATTTAATATATCATAAGTCATAAATTCTTTTGAATTCCTTGGAAATTTATAGTGGTAGATAACAAAAAGGTCACATTTACATAACAACATTGTTTGTTCAACTTAAATTGCACCCATTTTATTTAAATATATAATTTTTTCCTTAATCTGGAAGAGGATTAATTAGAAATAAAATCAAATAATGCAATTTTCTCTCATTAAATGTAAAAAAATAATTTAGCAAAACAGAAATACTGCAAAATAAGCGATAACCTTCAAACTATGGCAACCCGCTCTCCACCTAACGAGTCGGATCATGAAGGCAAGGAGTCGTGAGAGCATCGCAGAACCATGGGAGCGCAAACCTGTTTATCTGTAGAATAAAAAAATATATCCCCTTCCCCCTCTCCGGAAGTTGACGGGTAAGTTTTTATGGGGGAAGATTGGGGGTGCTGTAGACTACCGACTTTCCAACCATATTCTGTGGATGAATGATTTGTTATGGAACATAATGCTAAGAAAACGGATGAGGATCTAACACCTTTTCTCCGTTTCACTGCACTTTTTTTTTTTCATTATTTTGTTAGATACCGGTGGCAATGTTATGCATATAACAAGTTGGAACATGTTTGGAATTCGAATAGGTTGTTGTCAAATTTTGTCGAGTTCTTTTTTTTTTTTTTTTTCTTTTGTGTGGGATTTAGAATCACAAACGATAATTTTGTTCGTAAACACATTGCGTCGTAGCAGAAAAATAATTCGATGTTTATAGAATTCTCGTGAATATTCTATTTTGATTTGAAACAGTTGTTGGAATACTGAAATAGAAAATATATTGCTCAGTTGTATTTCATTTTAGAATCAGCACTTTGGGACCTGTAAATGTTTGTGTGATGTTCCTTTGGCATTCTATTGTCCTGGTTCCTACATATGGTTAAAATACACTTCTATGTTATAGAAAATATGTAATATATGAGAATTTAAAGGAAGTTTTTCGAACTTGACGCAATTTTTTGTTTTTGTCGAAGAAAAAAATCTGACCAATTTTTTTTTTTTTTTTTTTTTTTTTTTTTTTTTTTTTTTTTTTTTTGTCAAATTCGTTTTTCTTGGAATATATTTGTCTTTCTGGACGTAGCACCTATTAGCAGGAAATAAAATAAACGACTGGAAATAAACAGGGAATAAAAGAGTGCAAAGTTCAAGTAGTCGTATATTTTCTTGTAAAAGGTCATTTACTATAAAAAAATTTGTTTTTCTCATTTTATTTTTAATGTTTACATTTAAATTAATTGCTTTCGTTGATATTTTTATCACAACATTAAAATGTTTAGAAAAACTTTATCTATTTCTCTTTTTATTCAATTTGCAAATTAATTTTTTTTTTTTTTTACTTTTTATTTATTGTTATTATTATTATTATTTACATTTATCTAAGGTTTTTTTATATATCTATTTGTAATTTTGATCAAAAAAAAAAATTTTTTCTCACTTTAAATGTTTATATTTTAATTATTTGTTTTTCGTCGATATTTTTCATCACAACATTAGAAAGTTCAGAAAATCTCTCTCTTTTATTTTTTATTTATTTTGCAAATTTCAATTTTTATTTATTTTGCAAATTTCAATTTTTATTTATTATTTATTATTTTATTATTTTACATTTATTGAAGGTTTTTTTTTTTATATATATATTTGTAAAATGATTATTTTCAATCAGATTTGTTTTTTCCTTTTTTTTTTAATGCTTGTATTTTAATTAAATGTTTTTCGTTGTTATGTTTATCACAACATTAGAATGCTTAGAAAAACTCTCTTTCTTTCTTTCTTTTATTTTTTTATTTAATTTACAAATTCCATTTTTTCCCTCACATTTATCAAAAGATTTTTGTAATACATCTACTTTTAAAATGTTATTTTTCATCGTTTTGATTTTTTTTTAAATGCTTGTATTTGAATTATATTTTTCATTGATATTTTCATTATATCATTTAGATGTTTATAATTTTTTTTTTTTTTTTTTTTTTCTTTGGGGAGAGATGAGTACTGATTTCTGGTTTGCAAAATGAGGCTGATAACTCTTTTTCCTGTTTTGGCTATCAGCACATTAAAGATTACGGATTTTTTTTTTTTTCATTTTTTAAATTTATGAAATTTTATTAGCCTTTTATTGTTAAATGCATTGAAATTTTCATTTTGAATTAAGTCGTAATGAAAAGTCGAAAAATATTCTGCTTATGCACTTTTGCCCAGTTTGGCATGCAAGCAGAAAGTGGGCGTTCATGTAAGCGTTGTAACATGCACACGAACATTAGCCTACACGTAGTGCACAGAAAAGGGGTGTCATCTTCTTCCGAAGAGGGGTCTGGTAGACATCTGTCAAAATCTTACAAATCTCTCTTCTACCTCCATTAGCATCTCCTTTCCGTTCACTCCCCCCTCCCACCGAAAAGTAAAAGCTTACGCACACTTCCTGATGATGACTGAAATAACACGTGGGAAAATATTTCCCCCTGCGAACGATTTTTTTTTTTTTCCTCCACCCCGTCTGAGAGCAAAAAACTCATTAAAGTGTACAAGAACGTTCTGTGGTAGGGGCTGGCTGGATTGAGTTTCGCTCCGTGTCTGTCAAGGCTGGTGTTAAAACTATGTGAGGGAAGTTGCAGGTTCCTTGGAAATGGAACTCGCCTCACCGTGGTAAAATATGCGGGTGGTTTATGGGAGGCAGGGGCAAAAGGGTTTGGGAAGGACTCTTTTTTTTTGTAATGTCGTGTTTACTTTTCTTTTAATGAAGGTTTGAATCCAAAGTTGTTGTTTTTCAGAGGTCGGAGTCAGCCCTTTTGAAGTCGGTGGCAGGAGTCGATTTAAAAACCCAACTCTTTCATTAAAAAAATTTTCTAAAATTCTGAGGATTAATGTTAAAATTAAATGGTAAGGAGGCAATTCATTTGTATCCTTCCATAATACAATCACTAGCAAAGAGAGTTGTGTCCTTAGCAGCATACCAAGTAATTGTTGAGAAACTTCTCAGCATCGAGTTACTCGGCTCGTGGCACCATGCGCTGCTGTGGAGCATTAGGATCGATGTTCAAATCGTTAGTGGCTTTGTTGTAGACACTGTTTCAAAAAACAAGGAGTCTCAATGGCGTTTGGGATGTTCAGCATCTTGCGTCGTGAATCAAGCTACCTGGGGAGTTTGATTGGGAGTCGTACCCCATACGATACGAAAATGCGGGGTTGTTTACCCTAAAAAAATTTCCGGAAACGCACTTCCCTCCTTTTTCAGCGACTCGGAGACAAATCAGACTTCCACTTACGGATGTTCCAACACAACAGTAGCTGTACTTCTCCTTTCCCGCCATCTTTGAGTAGATCACTCATGGGATATTCGTCTCGCACTGCAGAATACTGAGGATTAGTCACGACAACAATAACAACACTGAAGCTTATTTAAAAGCTATCTTGGATCCTCAATGGAAGATCTTATAGAGGTTATTCTATCGTTAAGAAAAAAAAGATTAAATGATTAAATTTATTACAAAATCGAATAAAATAGTACGTGTGGCACTTCTCAATACTCCAGCTTTATAATTAAATAAATTATGTGAGATTTAAGAACAAAATGTTTAGTTTTCATAACTGTGAATGATAAAAAGTTAAAGTAATTTTTATCTGCAAAATTGCTCACTCTTTATTCCGAACACGTCAGAAACTACGAATTTCTCTGAAGACAGAGTAAGAAAAGGGCTGCGTTTTCCCGCCATAACTGCCTTAGAAACAGCTGATCATAACAGAAGTAATCTCAAGTTCCTGTACTCCCATAGTAAGAAAGGAAGTGGAGGGGGCAACTAGGGGTTGAGAACAACCCTCAGTGACCTCCCTCTCCCCTGCAACCTGCTGGAAACGTGCCCGGGCGCGGAAATCATCTGGGGTGGCACAGTGTAGGATTTTTCAGCTGTTTCCCCGCGGTATTGTTCCCGACCACCAGACGTTATTTTCACTCTTTAGGAATAGAATGCACAATGGAACGCTCTATGACTCACTTCCAGGTGCGCCGGTGACGTCACTGGGAATCTCAGCAGGTACGAAATGTGACCGCATTAATTTCGATTTTAAGAAAGTGGTTGGCCACCTGAAAGATTCGAAACTGATAAGAAAATAGCCTTGAATATAATTTGCATGTCGAAAATAAATTAGTATCGGGCAGCACTCTAAAAATGAATATAATGATATCTCGGTATATTTCGTTTTGGAATAAATCCAACTTGATGTACGTCGTGTTTGGGCGGGAAAAATTTTGTTTGGTATACGACGTTTGTTTGTTACGACTGGTATGCGACAAAATCTTTGTTCGATGGATGAATCTTTGTCCAATGATTGATGTACGCGGTGTTTGGGAGAGAAACATTTTGTTTATTACACATCTGGTGTGCTTCAAAATCTTCGTCCAATGGTTGATGTACTTCTATTTGGGCACGAATTATTTTATTTGGTATGCGATGTTTGTTTGGTACACGACTGGTGTGCTTCAAAATATTTGGCCAATGGTACGTCGTCTTTGGGCGAGAAACATTTTAGTTGGTATGCGACGTTTTTTTCGGAATACGACGAGCGTGTGTCAAAATCTTTGCCCAATAGTTGATGAACATCGAATTCGGGGTGAAAAAAATTTTGTTTGGTTTACATTATTTGTTTGCTATACGACTGGTATGCGACAAAATCTTTGATCAATGGATGGTTCTTTGTGCAATGATTGTTGTAGGTCGTATTTGGGCGCGAAACATTTTGTTTGGTATGCAATATTTTTCAAAATACGACTGGTGTGTGTATCAAAATCTTGATCCAATGGTTGATGTATTCGCACGCCGTATTTGGGCGCGAAAATTTTGTTTGGTTTAAGGTTTATTTGAAATACGACTGGTGTGTGTCATAATCTTTGACCAATGAGCGAATGTCCAATGCTTTGCAGAAAAGTACAGTTCACCCTCCAATTGTGAGGTATAAACATCCGGTTTAAAAGAGGAAACGGACTATTCTATTATTTATTAAGGGTGCTAGTCAGACATACGCTGCACGAAGCAATTTTTAAAGAAAAATGTGCAGAAGTACTGCGAATTTTTTCGTCTAATTATTCTTTTATTATTATGTAATTTTAAATTTTTATTATTAAAAATTAAAATTATTTTTATTATATAGCTGATTAAATTCAAATGGCAGGGCAGGGCACAAAAATACAACATAATGGGCACAACCCTATGAGGCCTTTTTTCCTCGGAAAATTCCTTTCTCCCCTATTGCTCCTTATATCTCTCTTCTGCGCACTTACTGTTATTGTCTGTAATGAATAGACAATGTCACATTTCCAAAACATGCTGACAATAATATAAACTAATTAAGTTAAAATTGAGAATAAATAAGATAAAATAATCAAATCAATTTTAAATAAAATTTATAATAGTTAACCAGGTCAAAGTAAAGAAAAAGATTTCGTAATTTTAATTTCTGTATGCATCTCATCGAACTGCTTTTATATTTATGTATTCTTGTATTAATTCGTAATTTAATTATTTTATACGCCCCCAACCATGTATAATATGCCAACACAGGGTGGCGACAGAACTGGGAAATCAAGAAATTTTGTCGATCTAAAGCCTAAGGCAAGGATGGGCAAACTTTTTCGGTCGTGGGCCAAAAATCGAAAAAAAAAAAGTTTGGCGGGCCAAGATAAATTTTCTAAAATTTAAAAAACAATATACAAGTATTACAATTTAAATATGTTAATGAGATGAATGAAATTGCGATTTCATTTTTTAAAAGTTCCTTGTATTGAGGTTCGAAGTGAGATGTACTGATTCTAAGGACCGAGGCTAAATGCTCATCTGTCAGTCTACTTCTGAAATAATTCTTTCTAAAGTTCACAGTGGCAAACACTTGTTCACATATACGTATAAGATGAAGCAAACATAGCGCTGATTTTCTGGGCGTGATATATTAAATTTGGAAAACTTACTTACGATAATGATTTGTAAACAGTTATAACTAACAAAGAACTTTCGCTTTTAACACTTTACCGATTGAAAGTTGTCCGTGCTTGCTATTTCCGTCGATTTATGTTTTGTAGAACAAAAATAGAGAAAGTAAAAAGATCATCAGTCCTTTGAAAAAATGAAGAAAAAAATATTTAATCAAAGTAGAAAAGGAGATGGATATATAATACACTCATGTCCATAAATTAAGGATAATTCAGAATCACACAGAAATTGAACTCTAAAATAAAAAAATTTCACCTGTAGAATTATCACACACATCTTGAAGAAGAATATGCAAATTACAGGAAACCACCAGATAGCGCGGATAGTACGTCACAATGACGAGAGTGTAAGAGAGGGGTATAACGGAATGGTGGCAAGAAGTAAAATTGTTCACAAGTGCTTTAAAAGCCTTTCAGTGCAATAAACGCACAGTTATGGCACAAACGAAGCATTTGAATGATTTTTTACGTGGTAGAATTATCGGACGACTGGAATGTGGACGTACCCAGCTGGAAGTATCCGAGGAACTTGGAATCGCCCAGAGTGTCATCTCCAGGCTTTGGCAACGATTCCAAGATGATGGTAATGTGAGTAGATGTTACAGCACAGGTCGCCCCTGAGTTACAACGCCGAATGAGGACCGGTATTTAGCAGTTACTGCCAAAAGAAACAGACGGCTCACAGCATCAGACCTTTCTCGTCAGCTCTCTTCAGCTACCGGTACGACAGTTTCAAGGCAGACCGTGTACAGACGCTTAGGGCACATTGGTCTATATGCTCGTAGGCCTGTCAGATGTATTCCACTTTGCAACTCACTGTCGCCTGCGATTAACCTGGAGTAGGGAGCATGCATTGCGGACTTTCAGTGGTCTTGTGTGATGTCCAGGTTTAGTTTGCAGTCTGATTCTCGCCGGACTTTCATATGGAGAGCGCCAGGTACCCGTTACCAGCAAGAACACCATTGAACGACACCGTTACGGTGGTGCAGGATGGCTCGTTTGGGCAGGAATTATTCTTGGTTCCAGAACTGACCTGCATCAGAGTGTAACGATGACAGGCCACATCTATTCAGGATGTCATTCTGGAACAACATGTACGCGTTTGTTTCGGGGCGCCATGGGTGCTGAATTTCAGTTTATGGATGACAACGCCCGTCCTCACCGTGCAAACATTGTAGACGAATACCTTCAATTGGAGGATATCACCCGTATGGATTGGCCAGCATACTCACCGAACTTGAATCCAGTAGAGCATGTGTGGGATATGCTTGACTGACGAATTGCAGCCCGTCAACCACCTGTCAACCGGAACTTCGGAGGGCATTGCTTGATGAGTGGTGTAATATTCCCCAAGATCAGATTGATAATTTGATACTCAGCATGCCTAGGCTTGTAAGGCCTGTATTGCATCGTCCGGAGACGTACTCCATATTAACCATCATACTAACCATGTTATACTGTTTTTTATAAATAGGCTTTTTTTTTGAAATTTGCTCCAGGTAATAAAAATCGCAATTTTTATTAATTATGTCAAACATATAGCATCTTTTTTTGCTCTTTACCGTTTGTTTAACAAATAGTCTTTACAAATAAGTCAAATTTGTTTTGCTTCTGTGTCTTTCTTTGCCTCAACTTCATTATCCTTAATTTATGGACATGAGTGTATATAATATATAAATATATATATTTCTTTTAATTTGCCTCGGACCGGCAAATTAATATTCTATCCGCGGGCCGGATAGCACTTTTCGGCGGTCCGTAGTTTGTTCATCCCTGGTCTAAGGTCGGGTATATAGCGTTATATATAGCAGCAAATTAAAATTCTAACCTCGGGCCGGAGGGAACCTTCCGGTAGGTTGGAGTTCCGGTAGTTTGGTAGGAACCTTCCGGTAGTTTGCCCATCCCTGGTCTAAGTTAAGTCCCTCAAACTAATATAATCAGAAGCTGCTCCCCCTTCTCTCCATCTATGAGTATTCATGGGATGTCCGTCAGGCACTACAGGACACTGAGGATTAGACACAACAACAACCGCAGATTTAAAAACAAAAAACAAAGTTCAAATGAATATTGGACTTGATTTTACAATATTTCGGTTGCAAGATCGTCACTCAGTCCATTGCACTCAGACATACCACCAACATGTAAGGCTTGCAGTATGGTTGGTTCAAAAGTATACTATCAGAGGTTTAGTTAGGTTTCGTCATTCTACGGTCACTTTGTGCGCACATTGAGCTAATTGGACCGGGACCTGCAGTTCAACGTGGATTACGAACCACTCATACACATCCATGCCACCGCCAGGATTCGAACCTGAAGCCCGTGGTACCAAAGACCAGAGCGTTAGCCAATGCTATCAGAGGAGCATTGGCTAAGGCTCTGGCCTCCATAAGCATTAATTATACACAGTCCAGTCACAATAATGTGACCACCTGACAAAAAGCCAGAATAACATCCTTTGGCAGAGCTGACCGATTGGAATTCGCTCAAGGTAATTAACGATTGAAATGCTTTCCGATGCCCTAGGACATCCTTTATATACATTCCACTGCAATGTGCTGCCGCCAGCCTTTTGTGATTGGTTATTTCACGTTGACGTCAAAAGTAGGTGGTGGTCACATTAATGTGACTGGACTGTGTAATATTAAGTGCAACCCTTGGCTGTTTTCCATTTCTCGGCAAGGTAGTTATTTCGTCGTTATGTGAAGAATATTTACAACGCGATAGTAACAGAGTTACAGAAATTTGATAATCGTCGTTTAGGGAAATCAATGGAGTGTCTGCGTTTCTGAAGTACCAAGGACAATATGTTGTTGTTACTAATCCCCCTGGTGCAGGAAAGCCTACACCAGCTCCGTCGCAAGCGAATGGTCCATAACTAAGGATAATATGGAGTTTCACTTTTAGCGAGGGCGGAAGACTGACTCAACCTCAAAATAACTCTCCACGATTCTATTAGACCGGGACCTACAGCTTAAAGTGGATTCCGAACCACTACAAACATCCATGGAACCGCCGGGACTCAAAACCGAAACCTATGTCATCGAGCGCCACAGCGTTAGACACTCGGCCATTCAGACGAGGGCAATATGTAATCATTCTCTGTACTTATTTTCAAGCCTTTGATTAAAATGTGTGCTTGCTACCTAATTCTTCTGCCGAAACACTCGTAGCACCCGAGGCGCTCGAAGGTCAGGTCGTTTCCGGTAGTAGAAAAAAGCGTGAGAATTCTCGGCCGGTGAGTAATTCTCCCGAGTGTCAGACGGCAGGACGGTAGATGGTTTGTGTCCAGAGCGCAGCACGTCTTGTTGAGGTCACCGGACAGGTGAATAATGCTTTCGGGCTCTAATGAAAGTAATCACTCGAAGGTGAGTAGTTGCCATGGTTACCATTAACTGTACTTCATTATGGTAGACTTTGCTCTACTAATGGTGCAGTGGTAAGGTGCATAGCTAACGTGTACGACAGGGATGGGCAAACTGTTTCAGTCGCAGGTCAAAAATCGAAAAAAAAAAAACGATGTTTGGCGGCCGAGATAAATGTTTCCAAAATTTTAAAAACAATATACAAGTATTACAATTTAAATAGGTTAATGAGATGAATGAAATTGCGATTTCAGTATTAAAAGTTTCTTATATTGAGGTTCGAAGTGCGATGTACTGATTCTAAGAAACAATGTTAAATGCTCATCCGTCAGTCTACTTCTGAAATGATTCTTTCAAAGGTTCATAGTTGAAAACACTTGTTCACATATATAAGATGAAGCAAACATAGCACTGATTTTCTGGGCGTGAGATATTAAATTTGGGAAACTTACTTTTGATAATGGTTTTTAAAACTCTAACTTTGACATATTTAGAAACAACTGCTATATGTTTCTTTTAATTTGCCTCGGACCATCAAATTAAAATTCTATCCGCGGGCCGAATAGAAACTTCCGGTGGGCCGTAGTTTGCCCATCACTGGTGTAGGGGGTTCGAATCCCTTGGAGGTGTTGTGTTGCAACGACTGCTTTGAGAAATGAGGGGCCTTGACAGATAGCATTGATTGATTATCAATTAGGTGCCTGATAGCCGTTCATCAAATTTTCTCGCAAACATAGAGGAGAAATCTATAAAAATTCTTCCGGAAGGCAATATCTGCCCTCATCACCCAACAGTGGGTTGTTGTTGGTATACATACGAAGAACATGAGGGCCACTGACATAAAAAAAAAAAATTTAGACGGCTGGGCTTATAAATAGGTTATCCATAAATTTAGAATTTAGTGTAATAAAAAAACGCATCACAGCATACTTTTTTTCACTCTATTGCAAAAAGTCCTTTATAAATAATTTTCATTCGTATTTTTAAGTTTATCTAGCGCCATCTATTGGTCTATACATGCAACTTAAATCTAAAAAAATAAAATTAATTAATTAAATTTAATGACTGAATTAATATTTGAGAAAACTGTATTAACATCTAGTGTCATCCACTACAAGTTACCAGACTAGCTTTTAGAACAATGTTGCGTTATTTAATTTTTAATTAATTATTAGCATGTGAAAGAAATTTAAAATGTTATATAAAAAACATCTTGCGAAAGAAAAAAAAAAAAAAAAATATTACAGTACGATGGCAATGAAAATTTCCAAAATTTAAAGTGTTGAAGACAGCCTATGTCTTTTCAAAATATAATAGATTGTATAGATTTTGTTATCATTATTATTATTTTAGCATTAAGTATACTTACATTTTTAAAATTGTATTTTTACCCATAAAATATATAAGTATTGTTTTGGGGAATGGGGCTTTTCGTGTCTATGACCACCTTCAATTTTGGACATTTTTGCTGAAATCTGAGGGGTTTTTTTTTTTTTTTTTTTTTTTTTTTTTTTTTTGTAAATTTCTTTTCAAGAGCTTTTTTATACTTAATATTTATTTTCGAAATAATTCAGTAAATATTAAATAATTTAGCGAAAAAAATTATTCAGATAAAAATTAATACAAAATTGTTCTAAAAGATCGTCTGGTGAAAAGCTAAGATAATTTTATTTCAAAGTGAAAAACGAGATTTTTCTTCAAGAAAAAAAAAAATCGTTTGAATTTTATAGTTCTTTTTTTTATTTATTTATTTATTTCAAATTGTTGTTATGCGTTTTGTTCTTATAATAAATTTTAAATTTCATGGATAGCTTGTATATCGGATCAACATATCACAATTCTTTTATTTTTTGGATTTTTTAGACTGATGTTTTTTGTACATATTTATTATATAATTTGTCCCACGTATTGAATTAATTGATTCCAATCGGATAATTCTTTAAAATCCAGTTTACACAGTCTTTTTTTTATAATTTTTGAATATAAATTCTGATGTCTTTAATTACATCAATCAGTATGGATATTTTTCATCTCCAAGAATCTCAACCACATTGTCATTTAATATACTTAAACGATCTTCTCTTACAGAAAAATCAGTCAACTCTAAACAATAATTAATCACAAAATAAAACTGTACAGGTTTTATTTATTTATTATATAAGTAGTAGTTTTACATATTTTATTAGTAAGATAACCCCTTGTTGTAATTAAAAGCAAGTTACTGAAATTCTACACCCTATCCTAGTATTAAGAGTCGGATTACATATATATATAAGTCTTATATTGCAAATAATTCCAAACGTCGATCAGATTGACTCAATCTACCGTGAAACGATCACCTGCATTGAATTTTATCAGTAGCCAAAATTACAATCAAGATAGGATTTCAATTTTGTCTGTTTACCAACGTTCAAGCTCAAGCCCCTTGGATGGGTGTGGTTAAAGCACGAGGAAGTGACATCCCCTAAAAGTAACCTAATTACCGTTCAAATTTACTCACTAACCGCAATTATCTCACCAATTTACCTTCCGGGCTTAGCTGTCAAGGGGAAAAAATGATGGGTGTTTGCGGTTCAGGGTAAAAGGGGTCGTAGGTCGTGGATTTTTATTGCATTGCGTTTCTGAAATTCTAAATAACTTTCAAATGCCCTAGTGCTCAGTGTTTTCTAATGCATTTTGTTTATTCTTTGTTTTTCTCAGTATTTTTTCAGTTCTTCGAAAATCTCCTTTGTTACAAAAAATTTCTAGTAAAGGATTTTTTTTTAAAAAATATTTCAGTCAAATATGTAAGCCAGGGATGGGCCAACTCACGGCCCGCCGGAAGGTTCTATCCGCCCCCCAGATAGAATTTTAATTTGCCGATCCGAGGCAAATTAAAAGAATATAAAATAATATATTTATATATTACATAGCCATCTCCTTTCCTACTTTGAATAAATATTATTTTTTTTTCTTCCTTTTTTTTGAAACTACTGAGGATTTTTTTTTTTTTACTTTCTCTATTTTTGTTCTACAAAACTTAAATCGACTGATATAGCAAGCATAGAAAGCTTTCAATCGGTAAAGTGTTTAAAGCCGAAGTTCTTTGTTAGTTATAGCTGTAGATTGGCGCCAACAAGCGTTATCTCTTTCTCGAGGAGCAGACATATGGGAATCCAATATAGGTGAATTAGACCTCACATGTGGCAGACTGCACATTTTAAGCTCCAGCCATTCTTTTGGCGCGAGTTCTAACAATATTGATTGCGTCATTTCCCGTGGTTAAATTCAATACCCCCAGTAAATGAAGAGAAGCTTAAGAATTATGAAGATGACTCGAAAATACTGCATTTTGAGTTCGAACGCAGATTTCAAGATTTCAGTGCCATTCAAACAGAATTGGTTATTTTTACCATGCCTTTCAACGTAAATTGTGAAGCAGTGAGGTCAGATTTGCAGGTTGAATTAATTGAGTTGCAATCTAACAATCCTCTCAAACAGTTGTTTCTAAATATGCCAAAGTTAGAGTTCTATAAATCATTATCGAAAATAAGTTTTCCAAATTTAATATCTCACGTCCAGAAAATCAGTGCTATGTTTGCTTCATTTTATATATGTGAGCAAGTGTTTTCAACTATGAACCTTAGAAAGAATTATTTCAGAAGTAGACTGGCAGATGAGCATTGAGCCTCGTTCATTAGAATCAGTACATCTCACTTCGAACCTCAATACAAGGAACTTTTAAAATGAAAGCGGAATTTCATTTATCTCATTAACTTATTTAAATTGTAATACTTGTATATTGTTTTTAAAATTTTAGAATTTTTTTTCGATTTTTGGCCCGCGACCGAAAAAAAGTTTGCCCATCCCTGATGTAAGCTATCGTGGAATTTCAGCATCATCATCATTGGCGCAGTAGCCCCGTGGTGGGCCAAGGCCTTTGCCTGCTAACAGATTTCGAGACTGTTCAATTAATGTTCAATTAATTTGTACGAATTTTCTGGAATATAGGATCTAATTTGTAGGAATGCAAAATTTGTTAAGAGTTATCATGTACAAAGAGGTTTACGTGCATAAATATAATCTTTTAAAGAGTTTATGATATCTTAGAAGGAGTTTGAAGAATATTAAAAGTTATTTTTTATAAGATAAATAGAGCTCTTATATATATATATATATATATATATATATTGAACTTCAGCCTATTTGATAACAAAATTGATTTTTTTTTAAAATTTAAATTTAAAAAAAACTTAAATTTATTAAATTTAACGTAAAAACTAAATATGTAACTATGATTCTTTCTACACACTGACAAAAGCGCCTCCTGTAGCGTTCAGGAGAAATGGTCAGTCGGCCTCGAGACTCTCACCCGAGAGGAAGTACAGCGCATCCTGCACTGCCGCTGAGAAATGTTTAGTTTATAATCTCTCATTCCAAAAGGAAATATATTTAGTGCACCCTGCACATTAGTTGACCAACAGACTCTCACCCGGAGAGGAAGTATATTTCGCTCACCCTGTGCGTATCCGTGTGTCGGGTTTTCGGCTTATAAGAGGAATTCTTCCACTAATCTATAATTATCAAATCTATTAAATGCGTAAATATTGTATGTCTCTAATTGTATGTGTGTGTGTGTTTGGGTGTGTGTCAATAAAGCTGTGAGTTCTCCAACCTGTGCCTCAAATATCTCAACCTAACCACACCGTTACAATCGGGTTTCCCAACCTGCAAAACACTACAAATATAAACTTCGCTTTATATCTAGATACGCATCTTAAACAAAATACATAAATAAACAAAGATTATATTACTCTTTTAAAAAAATTATAAATGAAATTTAAGTATGCATAAAAATATTTTTAAATATACGTATATATATTTAATTTTTATACAAAATTATATTTAGTAAGTAATTTAGCTCTTCAGAAGTTCATATAGTCAGTAACTACAACTTATTTGCAATTCAATGAAATTTTGCAAGCGATAAAACTAGAAATATGAATAATTCGACTAATTCTCTGAATTTAAAACTTGTTATGGAAAAGAATTAGAAATGAAATAATCTGCAATATGACACGAGCAATACGAAAAATAAATATTTTTCCGAGATATAATCTGCGAGAATAATTTTATTCTAAACATGTTTCAAATAATGGTATAATAGTATGCCTTAATTTAACTAGAAAAAAATTATTATGTAGCATAGATAAATGCGTGAACTACATTATGAATTTAATTTTAATAAATTTAAATAAAGTTTTTTGGAATTAAATATTTCTGCTACTACAATCTTATGAAAATGTAAATATATGCTTATTATTATATAAATTATGATGTTAACAAGGACACATAATATTTTCATATGCATGTTATACAAAGAGGAAATATTTCAAATTTCATATGCAGGGTGATTATAATTAGCGTTCCACTTTCAAAATGCTGTAAAAACAGAAACAATCGTTACAATGAATTCGAATTTGAACTGAAGATACTTGAAGAAGGGGAAAACGGTACGGCATCAAAAAAATATTCCGCCTATTTTTCCCTTCCAATTTGGTATGATCTTGCTTGTTTTGGTGGATGGGCTTTCCACTCACAGTGTCACAACTGTTGAATGACTTGGAAGTCATTTTTTTTCCTTCAAAAAACGGAAACAGTTAAGTACATTGAACACTACAGTTGTTTGAATGTGCAACTCATGTCAAATACGTTGTCATTTCAAATCAAAATATCACTGGCAGCCGAATTCACTTTCTTTATGCAGCTTATAGCGCCATCTATTAATACACTTTGGAAGTGTTTTTTGATGTCTTACGATGATCTTCCTTTCACTCACCTCACTTCTGTCTGTTAAATATTTTATTAGTCAGTTGTGAGATCAGATCTCTCCCCAGTTGGAACTTGTTTGGGTCTCATGAGTAGGAGCCTCCAACCGTCCTAAGATCTTACTTATCTAACTTGTTAAATTGTAGGTCCCGGTCTAATTAGCCCAAAGTGTGCACAAAATGACCGTAGAGCAACAAACCAAATGAAAGCACTGATCTAACTCGGCAATTGGCGAGAATTTTTGCAAGGAAACCTGCAGGGGGAAATTTCGCCAACTACAAATCAATGCCAAGCTCGATATTAGCTTACATAAAGGTCAGAGGTTGCTCTGCTCTTTATTGATTGGTTGGCTCTTTTGTGTTTTCCGAATAAACATTCGATTGTTCTGAAACTATAAGGTTTTTTTTTTTTTTTTGTCCTATATACATTATATTTATTGATTTATGTTCTATTGAGATAATTCTTCTTTGTTGAGTTTTTTTCTTCTTAAAGTGTGTATTGATTGCAGAAAAATCATCGATACAATTTTTTTTTTTTTTTTTTTTTTTTTTCAAGCTGCTGAAGTATTGGTATAAAATAAATGAAGCATTATCAAATAAATTCTTTTTTCTTCCACTTTAAGAAACTCAAACCAGTTTCTTGAATTTCATTTTCATTTTTATTTATTTTTTGAATTTCATTTTTAAATTTGAAAAATATAAAAATGAAAATAAAATTAAAAAGTATAAAAGGAAGTACTGAAAGTCAATTTTTTTTTACAGAAAGGATGTATTGCTGTTTTCGAATATTGGACGGATTTTTTCTCACTTCAACAGCTTCACTAGAACAGAAGACATACAGCAGATTCAGCGTTACCCAGACCACACTTTGGGGCAAACTGTTACACTGAATCACATTTGGAACATCTCCAGGAGTTGGCATCTTGGCACTCAAACGGTTAGACAAAAAAAAAATTAACTGCATAATAAATCATTAGAGTAATTTAAGCTTATTAATTGTTTAACAAATCTTGAATTTCCTAGAGCTATCTCAAATTAATTTTAAAATAGCTCCTACTTCTTCATTGGCGCAATAGTTCCATGGTGGGCCAAGGCAGATACTACTACTACCTACTGGCAGATTTCGAGACAGGAGATGCTTTATTTTTACAGGGCAGAGTTGTCAGCCCTACGCCAAACGCTGTACACTCATATTAAACCGTGGGCCTGAATGATTAATGTCTAGCTCTCTGGCGCTCGATGCCACAGGTTTCGGGTTCGAGTCCCGGCGGTGCGTTGGATTTTTGTAGTGGTTCAGAATCCACTTAAAAACCACTACAAAAACTCCCAGAAAACGGGACCACTTTAAGCCGTAGGTCCCGTTGTCCTATGACCGTAGAGCGTCACAGAGCCCAATCAGACTTTTCACCCACATCATTCTCTAACAGCACAGGGGCAACTCAGCTTTAGATATATTAGACAAGGACCTACGGTTTAAAGGGGATTCAGAAACGCAACAAACATCCATGGCCCCACCAGGACTCGAACTGGAGACCTTTTTAGCTCCGAGCGCCAGAGCACTAGCCACTCTTCCATCACGCCGATTTAATTTAATTAGTTTCATAAAATTAATTTTTCAGTTAACACTCCAAATATTCTGATAGAATTTTTTAGCCATTTTATTGTTTTTGTCTAGAATAAATTCTACACTAAACTCCTAGTAAGAATCTTTTATTACTTTTCCATCTTTTAGAAGAAAAGTAAAAAGGAAAAAAATTAGTAAAAAAATTGAAAAAAAGAAAGAAACTTAGAAAAATAAAAAACAGTATTTTCCTATAACTGATTTCTTTATTCCTAACATTTCAATGCCGATAGCATTATAACTGCAAAAAGTAAAAGAATTATAGAAAAAAAGAAGAAGCACAGAATAACTGAAGCATTATCTTCAGAATCAATGAAACCTCCATTCATCGTTCTAGAAATTTTTTCTGCCTTCGATCCGAAGGTTTACCTTCCAGAGAAAAAAAGAAAGTCACGTGATCATTCAGCTGTTGAATTCGATGAAACGTAGATGCTGCCACAAGATGAGAAATGTTTTCACCAAACGATCTGGATGTCTTTTATCTTTTTCTTTTATTTCTTATGAGGCTTCGCAGAAGAACAATGGCACATTCAATAAATCATCGTTTCAAAATGTCTTATACGAAATGAATAAATTTTGGTTTTCAATTGGGAAAATGTCGTTAATTATTTGGTACAAGAACATGGAAAATAAAATTAAAATTACCAAAAAAAAAAAAAAAAATTATTTTTCTTAATTAAGTCTTTTAAGAAGTAAATTCATCTTGTTGAAATATAATTGCACCAAAAACTATTCAGCTTTAGCTATTTTTAAAATATAATTGCAAACAGATTTGATTCCAAGTAAATAATTCGATAATCAGAAAAACAAAAAAGAATTCTTTAGAAAAGAAATCTTTAGAAAATCTATTCATTTGCATATTTTAAAAGTTAAAATGCATCCTTTATAACAGGAAAGGTTTTTTTTTTTTTTATTTTGTTACCGTTTTTATTTTATTTTATTTTATTTTTTATTTATTTATTTATTTTTCCTTTTTTTTTTTTTAGTTTATTGTTTGTTCTATTTATTTATTTTGTTACGGTTTTTCTTTATTTTATTTTTTTTTTTATTTATTTTTAACTTTTTAGTTTGTTATTTGTTTTATTTATTTATTTTGTTATGGTTTTTTTACAGTAGCAGTTGTCACTGGTAAATGGTGAATTATTTTAAATAAAAAGGACAAAATAAAAATATATACATACTTGTCACATGTCATGGAAGTAATTCCTTAGTGTTTTTCTTAACTCAAACAATCTAGCCCTCACAGGTGGCACAGTGGTAATGTGCGTAGGTTTGAATCCGCTGGTCGGGATGGTTGTAGTCACTGCTTTCAAAAATGAGGAGACCGATGGCGATTGGGACAATGTATCTCCAATCGATAATCAGATTGCCTGGTGGGGGAGTTTTCTCCCATACTGCAAGCAAATGCGGGGCAGTTAAAATCCTCTCCCTTTCACCCGTCCGTGGGTTGTTCGTGGTAAGCACAAGGTCTACCAATGTTCCACCCTCACCTTTCTAAGTGGTACAGGGGTGATTTAGTGGGTGAGGAAAACATGAGAGATAATAAAAAACTCAAACAATTTGACAATAAGCAATCAAAAATATACAGGGATTCACCCGAAGGTCCTGCAACAAATGTTTGCTTATTTGTGGGGTGGTTCAGTTTACTAAGCATACATTCTTTGTACAGAAATGTAGGGTCGAAAGTGATGTGTTGTGGAAAGACAAAACACAAAAAATTAAACATGAAAAGAAAAAACACTGTTTATTTACAACATCATTGCATAATGTTTTCTTGATTCAATGTTTACAATAAATGCTCGAAATTGCAACTATCATCAGTAATACACGCTTGGTACAGTCGGAGGTTTGGTTTGGTTTCGTTTGTCGCTCTACGGTCATTTTGTGCACACTTTAGGCTAAACAGACCGATACCTACAGTTTAAAGTGGATTCCGAACTACTGCAAATACCCATGGCACCGCCGGGACTCGAACCCGAAATCTGTGATACCAGAGCCACAGCGCTAGCCACTCGGCCATTCAGAAGAGAGGAGTGATTGACGAACAGATGCCCAATCACTCCTGCTCTAGCTTGCAAAAGCAATTTATAGTCCAGCAACTAGGTCCTCATTTGAGTCAACTGGAGTCTCGTAAATGAAAACACAATGGCAAACACAGAGTAAAAATAAGATAGGATGCACATCGTCAGTTGCCAACTAGAGAACTTGAAACTCGTCACGTGACGAGTATCAGTTGGAACATTGTGCCAGTCTGTTAGGAAAAATCCGTTTGAAAGTTCGTTATTCCTCAACGCGTCACTTCCGACCATGCAATCCTATACAAAAAAAAAACAGGGTATACAATATATTCCACCCCTTAAAAAATTTGTCTCACAACAATTGAATCAGCATGCAAATTATTATTTTCTATTAAACTACAAAGATTCATGTTTTTGAATACTAGTTAAACATTCTGATAAATTTTTATTCTTTTGATAACAAACTTGAATTGGTTAAAGTGAAAATGAGGTTTTTCCAAGGAAAGAAAATCATTTGGAATTCCATAGTTTTTTTTTATTTTTTATTTTTTAAGATTGCTGTTTTTAAGATTAGATTAAACATTTAACGTTTTTCGTAGTACGTTCTCCAAAATATATACTATGTTTATTTACTTTACGTTTTATTCTGTTTTCGCCGAGAGCAAACGATTTATTTTACAAACGATATTTCAAGTGGGCGGCCATTTGTAGTTTAATGCGTTCTACGAGTGCAGGTGTACTATTTTTCATCATTTTTATGAAATTCTTTTCCAAATAACTGTTTTGAAATTGCTTTGAACCTGCAATTCTGGGAACAGGCAGTACCTGAACAAATAAGCACTCGAAGCCAAGAAATGTCTACTCGGAACGCAGTTTGTTGAATTGAGCATGAACTCGAGGTGAGATGTCAAATTTTCCCCGCGAATATTTTTTTTTTCAGATAAAAAAGGAATTTTTAAAGAAAGAAATCGAAAAATTTATTAAAAAAAAAAAAAATACTCTTCAGGATTTTTAAATAAGTTACAAATTTTTAGATCGAATAAATAATTATTTTTTAATGTGGAATATTTTTAGTTTGTAATTATTACTTATCGGACATTTTTTCTAAAACACGGCACAAAATTTTCATTGCAGTGATTATATCACTTTATGAAAAAGAATTTGAAGTGCAATTCTTATGAGAAAAAAGAATTATTAAAAGAATTTAGAATTAGCTAAAGAATTTTATTCTTATTAAGAATAAAATGCACGTTAATGAGTAAAATTCAGTTAAAAATAATTGCTAACATTGATTTTAGGATTAAATGAAAATAACCTAAAATTTGCCATTATAGAATTGTTATGGTTATTATTTAACTAACATATCTCGTAATAAAAATTAATATAAAATACCAAACAATATAAAATAACAAGTAAAAAACCTGATGAGGAGTTCTGGGTGGTTTAAACAAAATATTTTGGCTGCGAAGCAACCACACTTTTATCTTGATGTTGGAGAAGCGTTGCTTTTAGGTCAATGCCCATTGAAATATTACGCCACATATTCTAGGTATATATATATATAATTCAAATAAAAGAGAAAGGTAATAAGAATAAAATAAGAGTAAGTTAAAAAAAACAAGTAATATATGAATTTTTTTTTTTTTTTAAAGTCCATTCCTTCTTTTTTTTTCAATCTATTGCAGAAAGTCCTTTATAAATAATTTTCATTCATTTTTTAAGTTTATCTGGCGCCATCTATGGGTAGATACATGCAACTTAAATGTAAAAAAAAAAAAAACTAAAATGAATTAATTAAATGTAATTACTGAATTAATATTCGAAAAATTGTATTAACATCAAGTGTCATCCACTACAAGTTCAAAAAAAAAAAAAAAAAAATTTATTCGAACTCGAGTGGATGAATAGAAAGTGTTTTATGAACGATTTGAAATTTGAACAAGATATATATAGGGAGAGTGTGAGCTAATAGAAGGAAATGAACAAAAAAAAAGAATTTGAAGAAAAAATATTGATATGTAAAATATTGATATTAGTAAAGAAAAACTATAAAAATAGAAGGAGGCCCACCACAGGCCATCTTGACATCTTGCAGTAATGGCAATTCATTAGAAATAAAGAGGGGAAAAAAAACCGCATTATATGTTAAGAACAGTTTGTGGGGTTTTTTTTTTTTTTTTTTTTTTCTATTTTTAAACAAAGAAATTTCATACCTAAGAAGAGATTCTAAAATCGAACTATTAGTGTGAGGAAGAGTATTGTAGAAATTTTAAGTATGAATTGCCGAATGCTTGGGAAGTTAAGCGATTGTCTGATATCCTGGTTCCTGAAGTACCAAGGTGATCATCCGAAGGATTTTATTTTCAAGGTCTTTAGAATTTTATTTTCAAGTGTGAAGTTACTTTTTGCTGCGGAGCCCCAAACTGGACTTGCTTAAGTAATCATGGGACGCATGCAATATATGTAAATAAGCAGTTTGTTATGTAACGGCAGGTTAGAGTTTCTACAAATTAGATGATAAAAGATACGGATAGCTTTATTACATTTATTTCGGAGGTTTTTAATATTCTGAGAGTAGGTGAGATTTTTATCAAGAGTGATGCTAAACTTGGACGAAGAGATGGTTGTGTTATAAATAGTGATAGTTGGGCTAATACATTTCTTTATAGCAAGTAAAGAGAACAGCCTCAGTTTTGAAAAAACCTGAGACACATAAATGAATTTTATAATATGTTTTGTTATACACTCATGTCCATAAATTAAGGATAATTCAGAATCACACAGAAATTGAACTCTAAAATAAAAATTTCACCTGTAGAATTATCACACACATCTTGAAGAAGAATATGCAAATTACAGGAAAACACCAGATGGTGCGGATAGTACGTCACAATGACGAGTGTAAGAGAGGGGTATATAAGGAATGGCGGCAAAGAAGTAAAATTGTTCACAAGCGCTTTAAAAGCCTTTCAGTGCGCATAGTTATGGCACAAAGGAAGCATTTGGATGATTTTTTACGTGGTAGAATTATCGGACGACTGGAATGTGGACGTACCCAGCTGGAAGTATCCGAGGAACTTGAATCGCCCAGAGTGTCATCTCCAGGCTTTGGCAACAATTCCAAGATGATGGTAATGTGAGTAGATGTTATAGCACAGGTCGCCCCCGAGTTACAACGCCGAATGAGGACCGGTATTTAGCAGTTACTGCCAAAAGAAACAGACGGAGCACAGCATCAGACCTGTCTCGTCAGCTCTCTTCAGCTACCGGTACGACAGTTTCAAGGCAGACCGTGTACAGACGCTTAGGGCACATTGGTCTATATGCTCGTAGGCCTGTCAGATGTGTTCCACTTACCGCAACTCACTGTCGCCTGCGATTAACCTGGAGTAGAGAGCATGCATTGTGGACACCGCAACAATGGTCTTGTGTGATGTTTTCCGACGAGTCCAGGTTTAGTTTGCAGTCATTCTCGCCGGACTTTCATATGGAGAGCGCCAGGTACCCGTTACCACCAAGAGAACACCATTGAACGACACCGTTACGGCAGGTGCTCGTTTGGGGAAGAATTATTCTTGGTTCCAAAACTGACCTGCAAGTTCAGAGTGTAACGATGACAGGTCACATCTATCGGGATGTCATTCTGGAACAACATGTACATTTGTTTCGGGGCGCCATGGGTGCTGAATTTCTGTTTATGGATGACAACGCCCGTCTTCACCGTGCAAACATTGTAGACGGATGCCTTCAATTGGAGGATATCACCCGTATGGATTGGCCAGCATACTCACCGGACTTGAATCCAATAGAGGATGTGGGAAATGCTTGGCCGACGAATTTGCAGCCCGTCAACCCCCTCCCACCTGTCAACCGGAACTTCGAGGGCATTGCTTGATGAGTGGTGTAATATTCCCCAAGATCAGATTGATAATTTGATACTCAGCATGCCTAGGCGTTCATAAGTCCTGTATTGCATCGTCCGGGAGACATACTCCATATTAACCATCATACTGTCCTATTTACAAATATCAGTATGTTATTTGTAAATAGGTTCTTTTTAAAATTTGCTCCAGGGAGTAAAAATCGTAATTTTTATTAATTATGTCAAACATATAGCATCTTTTTTGCTCTTTACCTTTTTGTTTAATAAATAGACTTTACAAAAGTTTTGCTTCTGTCTCTTTTGTTGCCTGAACTTCATTATCCTTAATTTATGGACATGAGTGTGTATATATATATATATATATAATATTATGTATTTCTTTCCATTTTAATTATTTCTGCTATCACTGGTTTTTTAATACGTCGGAACAAATTTTAAATTTTACTAATATATTTACAAAACGCCTATATATTGCCATGGAAATTGTTGTTTTTAGGACATCCGCATCAAATTTAAATATCGATTAAGAGAAAATTTCCACGACTTTGTCTGATTGTTGAGACGCTATCGAATGCCCTCTATTACTTAAGTTTTTTATTTACACAAAACTGCCAGACAATAAATTAAAATGTCAATCTATGGGAATTTTTATTTAACTACCTACTGCTTTATTTTTGTCGTTAATCGGGTTTTAAAAACTTTTAAAATTATTTCAAATTATAATACAAAAAGAAGAAGACGAAGGTTTAATCATTGATTACAACACACACCGCCAGTAGATTAGAACCTATCTTCCTGCAATCTAGCTGGAAAACAATCAATACAAACAGTTTACTTATGGACTAATACGAATAGTTTAGCCATGGACCAATACAAATAGTTTAGCCATGGACCAATACAAATAGTTTGGCCATGGAACAATACAAATAGTTTACCCATGGACCAATATAAATAGTTTACCCATGAAAGAAAACAAATAGTTTACCCATGGATCAATATAAACAGTTTACCTAAGAAAGAAAACAAATAGTTTACCCGTGCACCAAAAACAAACAGTTTACCTATGGATCAATACAAACTGTGTACCCGTGGACCAATACAAACAGTTAACCCCATAGACCAATACAAACCGTTTACCCATGGACCAATACAAAGTTTACTCATGAACCAATACAAACAGTTTACCCATGAACCAATACATAGTTTACCCCATGAACCAATACAAACAGTTTACCCATAGACGAATACAAACAGTTTAACCATGGGCCAACGCAAACAGTTTACCTATGTATCAAACCAAACAGATGAACCAAAATAAACAGTTTAATGAGTAAAAAAAAAAAAGCGTTATGAAATAATATCATCAAACTCATGAATTTGTAAAAGCTAATTTACAGTATACTGTTTTTAGCAGGCCTACTTAACTACTTAAAACGCAGCAGCATCCCACTTTTGATTCCCCATCAAATTAATTCCGTGTTTACTTTCTTTTTCTCGTCCCATCCATTCCCATCAATTCTTTCTCCCCCTTCTGTCTTCACGAGAAAAAGACGACCACCAAAGACGCCCTCGGGGCAGCTAGAGCAGCCAAGAACTTGAACCGTCAGTCACGAATCGTGAGGAATCACGTAACCTTACCACTTTTTCTGTATGTTCAGGTAAGGATTCCTCGCATTCCTCCGGGGTTGTCCCTGTGCAGGTGCTGCACACCCGGAGAAGAAGAAGGTAGTCGCAGGCCTTTTGTTTGAAGGTGTGCTTAAGAAAAAGGTGGCCAGATTAAAGAAAAGCGATATTGCGTGTGCGATATGTAAAGAATGAGTGGTGGTGCTGGATTGTTTTGGAGGCTCGCTCGTGTGCGAAATGATGTCGTAAAAGTAAAGCGAACTGAATGTGTTGTAAGAGGTTGTTTTCGAAAGAGCAGTTAATGCTTTGGAAGGAAGCAGTCTCGTAAATCATCGAAACTTACGTTTCATGTTCCTATATCCTAGTAGAAGTAGATGTTAGAATTCTTATTACAATCATTTATAAATTCCAGAGTCGTTTCTGTACCTTTACCCAATTACAGTGTACGAAGATAAAATAGTAATAATAAAAAAACAAGTAATATAAAAAAAAAAATTTTTAAAGTTAATTCCAACTTTTTTTCACTCTATTGTAGAAAGTCCTTTCTAAATAAAGTTGAAATTTTCCTTTACATCTGGCGACATCTATTGGTAAATATATGCAACTTAAATCTAAAAAAACCTAAAATTAATTAATTAAATTTAATTACTAAATTAATATTTGAAAAACTGCATTAACTTCAGTGTCATCCACTAAGAGTTCAAAAAAAAAAAAAAATGTATTTGAACTTGAGTGGATGAATAAAAAGTATTTTATGAACGATTGAAAGATATATATGGGGAGAGTGTGAGTTAATAGAAGGAATTGAAAAATAAAGCGAACTGAATGTGTAAGAGGTTGTTTTCGAAAGAGCAGTTAATGCTTTGGAAGGAAGTCGTCTCGTAAATCATCGAAACTTATGTTTCATGATCCTATACCCTAGTAGGCGTAGATATTAGAATTCTTATTGCAATCATTATATAAATTCCAGAATTGTTTCAGAGCCGTACCCAATTACTACGTACGAAGACAAAATAATAATAATAAAAAAAAAAAATGAATTAAATACGAATAAGAATTGCAAAAGAACATGTCTAATAACTATGACGTCATTTCCGTTAGCAATTAATTATTTTGCAGACGATTTCTGAACTAAAAAAATACAGTAATTATGGAATGATTAGAATACCACTGAATCTAAGCAAATAAACGTTAACAAAAATAAATAAATAAAAAAAAGAAAAAGCCGAGCATGTTCTAACAGACGATTTTTATTTTCTACTGCAAGCTGTGTTTGAAAAATTTATTCTTAATTCTGATATAAATTGCACAAAACTATATAATTAAGTCATTATTATTACTGTTAAATAGCTCAGTTTTATTAAATTATTATTATTTATTAATAATGAATTATAAAAATGATAAGTAAGTGAATAAGAACATGTTTAAAAGCTATGACGTCATTTCCCCATTTGCAATTCTTTTGCAGATGATTTCTGAAATAAAAAAAATACAGTAATTATGGAATAATTAGAATACTACTGAAACTAAATTAATAAACGCTAGATAAAAAATAAATAAGCCTAGAATATTCTAACAGACTATTTTTATTTAATATGGCAAGCTGTGTTTGAAAAATATGTTCTTAATTATGATAGAAAATGTATAGTATTGTGAAAGCAGCAGAAGACGAATAATTATGGTAACTTGGCAACGAGCCCCTAGGAAAAGAAAAGAAAAAAAAATCGAATATTATATAGATGCATATGCGTGTGTATCCTTTCTTATAGATATAATAAAAATAAAATTATATAATTAAATCATTATTATTACTTTTAAGCAACTTAGTATTATTAAATTATGATATTTTACTAATAATGAATTACAAAAAAGTAATAAATAAGTGAATAAGAACACGTTGACAGCTATGACATTATTTCTCATTTGTAATTCTTTTGCAGACGATTTCTGAACTAAAAAAAAAAAAAAAAAAAAAATTCAGTTATTATGGAATGATTAGAATACTACTGAATCTAAGTAAATAAACGCTGGATAAAAAATAATAAATAAGCCGAAAATATTCTAGCAGACGATTTTTTTTATATGGTAAGCTGTTTGAAAAAAATATATTCTTAATGATGATAGAAAAGGCATAGGATTATGAAGTAGATAAGTAACTATGGTAACTTAGCAATAGGCCTATAGAAAAACAAAATCGATGATAATATATATATATATATATATATATATATATATATATATAGATAGATAGATAGATATGTGTATGTATCCTTTTTTAGATATCATAATAATAATAGAGAGTTTTTGCATACCGTACGTTAGTTACCGTATTAGGACGTCCGTTAGCTTTTTCTTTTAGCGCGCATGCTCATAGGAAACAGTTTCCTATGAGCATGCGCGCTAGGGAGAAAAAAGCTAACGGACGTCCTACGGCAACGTATGGTATGCAAAAACTCTCTAATAATACATAATTAAACCATTAATATTAATGTTAAATAGCTTAGTATTTTTAAATTATTATTATTTATTAATAATAAATTACGAAAATGATAAGTAAAAGAATAAGAACACGTTAAGAGCTATGACGTCATTTCTCATTTGTAATTCTTTTGCAGACGATTTCTGAACTAAAAAAAAATAAATAAAAAAAAAAAAAAATACAATAATTATAGAATGATAAGAATACCACTGAATGTAAGTAAATAAATGCTAGATTAAAAAAAATGGCGAAAGTATTCTAACAGATGATTTTTTATTTAATATGGATAGCTGTGTTTGAAAAATATTTCCTTAATTATGATAGAAAATGCGCAGGATTGTGAAGTAAGACAAGTCTTATGCATAATAATAAAAACAAAATTATATAATTAAATCATTATTATTATTATTATTAAATACCTTAGTATTATTAAGTTATTATTATTTGTTAATAACGAATTACAAAAATGATAGATAAATGAATAAGAACACATTAAGAACAATAACGTCATTTCTCATTTGTAATACTTTTGTAGACGTTTTTTTTTTTTTCCCGAATTAAATAATTTGAATAAAAAGGATACAGATATTATGGAATGATTTAAGTAACATAAATAGCGCTAAATATATGTGATTCTGAATAAAATCGAACAATTTTTAAAAATGTAGACTCATTTTTTTATAATATAATAATAAAATAAAATTGCGAGTAAGCAGAGAAAGAACACGCCACAAAAGTGTTCGTATTTAGAAATATTTTCGAATAAATTCGTAAGAATAAAGTATGAATAGTAAATGACCTGTCTATCCAACTATAAAGCAATGTTGTAATGTATAGGTTGGAGCAACTAGATTGCGACTAAACATGGTTGGGTGAGATATTTTGACGCACAAGTTTTTAGTACTCACAACTTTATTTTCCAACACACAAACATCACCCATATACAATATTCAACACATTTAAGGACATATAATTATAGATTCGAGGAAGGAATCAAATTCTAAGCCGAAAACCTGAAACTCGACTACGCGTAGGGTGCACGACATATATTTCCTCTCCTGGTGAGAGTCTGTAGGCTAACTAATGCACCTGGATGCGTTAAATATATTTCATCTCCAGATGAGACACTATAAATTAAACATTTCTTAGCGGGAGCGCCGGTTGCGCTGCGCTTCCTCCCGGATGAGAGTCTCGAGGCCAGCTGATCATTTCTTCTGAAAATGATAGGGGGACACTTAATTTTCATTATATTTATTTAACTCATTTACATTTCAATTAGAGTTATTTAATTCCATTATATATGCTAAAATTTAGCAATAACGCAGCATGACCAAAGGTCCACTAGTACAAAAAAAAAATGTAATTAATGTTCAAGAAGTCTCAGCTCTGGATACGTTGGCAACGCTCGTGGAAGATACAAATTTCAAAAAATTTGCAACAACTACCAGACTGCCTGGTAATAGTTTTCTAGATTTTTTTTTTCCATATAGCACTCAAATGCAGGTCAGTTATTCCTATAAGTCATTCCGAAAGCCAGTATCTTCTCTTCATCTCTACCAATGGATTTTATTTGGCAAATATAAATGGGGGACCTGATGACCGAATGACTAGCGCTCTGGATGCCACAGGTTTCGGGCCTAGTTTTGCCGCCTAGTAGTTCGGAAATCACTTTAAACCGTAGGTCCCGGTCTAATATGACTGTAGAGCGTTTTGCAAAGAGCTGATTACCCTACTCTGTAAAAAAAAAAAAAAGCCTTCTCCTGTTGCGAAATCTTCCAGTCTGCAGACGGCCTAGCCCCACCATGAGGTTGTTATGCCAATGAAGAAGATTTGGTTTGTCGTTCCACGGTCTTTTTATGCACACTTCAGACTAATTAGACCGGGACCTGCAGCTAAACGTGGATTCCGAATCACTCCCAAACATCCATGCCGCCGCCAGGATTCGAACATGAAGCCTGTGGTACCAAAGGCCAGAGCTCTAGCCAATTGGCCATCAGGTTGCAATGAAGAAGAAGAAGAAATATGAATGGAACACAAAACCTATTGATCTTCGATAACAACAACAACAAAAACAAAAGTGTCATTAGAAATGTAGCCATTTATTTCCCTATCCCGAACTTAAATCTTCCATAGAATAAAAAAAAAATTGTCAGATTTATCGCAATAGATCATTCCCTATTGAGGGTCAGAAAGGGAATCCAGTCATCAAAATCACGTTACGTTACCACCCCATAGACATCCCCTACTGCCAATAATAAAAACACAGCTAATGCATTAACTCCCGATTCCTGACCACAGGGGTTGCCGCAGTGGCCACATCATGCGTTACCTTAACAACCATGGGGACTGTTATTATTCCTCCAAACGACACCATTTAAAGGGAAGGGGGTCACTAATTAGCTGGAGGGTGAGCTTCCTGTGCGTTTCTTACCGCCAGCACCCCAACCCCTTCCCCTTCCATAGAGTGGGGTGGGTCAAAGATGTAGGTTCTCGCATGAGCAGTCATGGTTAAAGCGAACAAAGCCCATCCGGAAAAAGTGATGTGGGTGGAAGAAGCTTCCGTTCGATTCGGGTGTTCCTCCAGTTTTCTGGAAGAAGAGGAAGGTCGTTCGGATTTCGCTTCCTTCCTCTTGGAATAAAGGAATAAATCTTCGTGGTCTGGTGGCGGCTTTTTGTGTTTGCAGTAATGCAAAGGAGTGAGTGACCAGAGATGATTTGTGGAAAGGAAATGGTTTTCTGTTGAATATGTCGTATAAGACCCATTCATAAAATTCTTTAACTATAATAACAAACAAACGTGTAACATATTAAAAGTAACAGCAATTCGTTTTAATTTCCAGCAACACAAATTACCAGACCAATTAAAAATAACTGTCTATTGTAAAAACTCAATGGCCAATAATTTCCAGCAATTCAAATATACCAATAAACAAAATACCAGTTAGATACCAGCAATACTAGTAAACAAATAAAAAAAATTACAGTTCATTGTAAAAACGCAATGAAACTCGTTATAATTATCAGCAATTCAAATATACCAGTAAACAAAATACCACTGATATTAGCTAATAACAACAACAACAACAAAAAATAATAACAGTTCATTGTAAAATCGCAATGGAATTCGTTATATTTACCAGCAATTCAAATATACCAATAAACAAATTACTAGCAATGTAAGCAAAAAATTTAAAAATAACAGTTCATTGTAAAAATGTAATGAAACTCGTTATAATTACCAGCAATCAAATATACCAGCAAACAAATTACCAGCGATACCAGCAAACAAATTAAAAGTAGCAGTTCATAGTAAAAAAGCAATGGATCTCTTTCTAACTATCAGCAATTCAAATATACCAGTAAACAAATTACCAGCGATACCAGCAAACAAATTACCAGCGATACCAGCAAACAAATTATACACCTAACACAGAGTGAAGCGGAGACGAAATGTTGAGGCAGAGCTCTTCTCACCCACGCGCAAATGAGATATCATTCATTAAATTCCTTCTATTAGTTCACACTCTCCCTATATATATCTTGTTCAAATTTTCAATCCTTAATAAAACACTTTTATTCATCCACTCAAGTTCGAATACATTTTTTTTAACTTGTACTGGATGGCACTGGATGTGAATACAGTTTTTTCAAATATTAATTCAGTAATTAAATTTAATTCATTAATTTTAGTTTTTTTTAGATTTAAGTTGCATGTATCTACCAATAGATGGCGCCAGGTGTAAGAGAAAAATTTCAACATAAAAGTAGGAATTGACTTAAAATTATTTTTTATATTACTTGTTCATCACGAGCTGTGATTGTCTATTTGGCGTAAATGCGACGTTACTCGGTGTCACGAGGCGAAAAAGTTAAAGAGCGTCCACATAAAACATTAGACAGTCAATCTAATTTTAAACAACACACATAAAACATTAGATAGTCAATGTGAAACACGACCAAAGACAAATCGTTATGTATTTAGTTTTTGATGCTGTCTTGAACACTATTGGCCCAATTCAACTTAATTCAAGATTTCAATATTTGATCTGATACATTTTGCCATAGGCGCTTATATTTCTTAGAAATTACTGTGTGTGTCTAAACCTCAGTGTCCTGCAGTGCAGGACGAACATTCCATGGGTGGTTTACACATGGATGGAGAGAAAGTGGATGCATCTTCTGTGGTGATGGAGCACCCGCTGGTAGAAATGTGACTTGGATCCGTGACGCTGAAGAAAGAGGCCAGGGTCTTCAGGGAAGAATTTTAGGGGGAACTATCCGCATTTTCGTATCGTATGGGAGAAACCCCGGAAAACTTGCCCCAGATAGTCCGACTCACGTGGATGATGCTGAACATTCCAAGCGCCATCGAGTCTCCTCGTTTTTTGAAACAGCGTCTACAACAAAGCCGCCAGCGGATTCAACCTCATCCCTCATGCTCACCGTCGGCGCACATTGCCACTGAGCCACGAGTCAGGCAAAAGAAATGTAATAATAAAGAATCAATACATTTTAAAAAGCTTTATATTTTATACGATTATTTAATTTTTTTTTAAATTTATGATTTTAACAAAATCGATTGAAATATGAACACAAATGAAAAATACTTCAAATAATTTTTTTAAAGATTCATTTGCTTAAGGATTTTATTCTATCAGATGATTGATATTGGATTTCCGTGACTGTGCAACAGTACTTTTCATGCTCTTTCTACCATTTGCATAAAGTACTACGAAATGCAGGAAATAGTCGAAGGATCGTTGAAAACACACTGAGTATTTTATTTGCACAGATGTGCATTTTCGATTTATTCCTGCCATTCACAATAAATCACGTTGAGATCACGCACCGTATTGACTTGGCTGGCTTTTACGCCAAGTTTACCAGTTTATTGTTGAGATTGTGGTTTTGTTATCATTAATTGTTTATCATTTCGAATAAAACTTTGTGAGGGATATTGATGTAGCTCGACTCGTGGTTCAGTAGTCACGTACTTAGATAGCGTGCAAGGATCGAATCCCCTAGTGCAGGGATGGGCAAACTCTTTCGGTCGCGGGCAAAAAAAAAGAAAAAAAAAAAGTTTGGCGGGCCAAGATAAATTTTTCTGAAATTTTAGAAACAATATACAAGTATTACAATTTAAATAGGTTAATAATGAGATGAATGAAATTGCGATTTCATTTTGAAAAGTTCCTTATATTGAGGTTCAAAGTGAGATGTCTTGATTCTAAGCAACAAGGCTAAATTGCTCATCTGTCAGTCCACTTCTGAAATAATTCTTTCTAAGGTTCATAGTTGAAAACACCTGTTCACATATATAAAGATGCAAACATAGCACTGATTTTCTGAGCGTGAGATATTAAATTTGGGAAACTTACTTTCGATAAGGGTTTTGTAAAACTCTAACTTTGGCATATTTAGAAACAACTGTTTGAGAGGATTGTTAGATTGCAACTCAATTAATTCAACCTGCAAATCTGACCTCACTGCTTCACAATTTACGTTGAAAGGCTTGGTAAAAATATCCAATTCTGTTTGAATGACACTGAAATCTTGAAATCTGCGTTCAAACTCAAAATACAGTTTTTTCATAATTCTTAAGCTTTTCATCATTTACTGAGAGTATTGAATTTAACCTCGGAAATGAGACAGGTCGTTCTTAGCCAGCTGCCCGGAAAACCGATTAAGTTTTAGTTTAAAAGCATGTCTGAATTAATTGAGCAAAGAATTTGCTTTAAATTTTGTTTGCGACAACGTATAGAATGTTGCAGAAGGCATTCGGTGAGTATTCCTGTATCGGAAAGAAATGTTTACAAGTGGTAAAAACAGTTCAGAGAAGGAAAGAACGTGTTGAAGACGGAAGAGCCCTCTGGTCGACCACCAACCTCAACCGACGAAGCTCACATCCAAAAATTGAAGATTTGGTGCCTGCAAACCGTCGATTTACATTTAGAGACCTTGCTGATGATGTTTGATTTTCAAAATTCCATTTAAAAAGATGTTTTGGGCCTCAAACGCGTCAAATCTCGATTGGCACCGAAAACACTGAATACGCTAGCTCCCGCTGCATTGGTTTTTCGTTACTTTTTCGCCAAAAATGAAACCCATATCGTTCCACAACCACAATATTCGCCTGATTTAGCGTCATGCTACTTCTGGCTATTCCCTAAACTCAAAAGACCACCGGGGACATCACTTTGAGTCGATTGAAGAGACATTTCAGAAATCGCCGGAATCAGTTTTAGCATCTCACAAAACCAAGCGTAACTCAAGCACTAATGAATATTTTGACGTAAAATTTTACACAGATACCAAGGACAGTAACAACAACCTAAAAAAAGAAAAAAAAAAAATTGAAATACCATATGCCCGGAAAATTTAAATTGAAAACTGGTCTTACTTTTTGGACACAGTATTTTATAGGGAACTAGTGATATAGAACATCCATTTACGAATTTTTTACCTATGCACCTCTTTTTGAAAAATATCACATCCCCTTCAATTTTCTGAAATGGCATAATAAATTTTATTCGATTACTTTAATTACATCAAATTCTTTTTATTGAATTGTAATGGCAATTAGCATTTAATCTCTCGCCACCAGAATAACTCGATATTTAAATGACATTTTATTACAAATATATCTTTACAAAAGTTAATTATATGATTTTTTAATTTTAATTTCTATGTTTTGTAGCGTCTCACAAAGCCAAGCGTAACTCAAACACTAATGAATATTTTGACGTCAAATTTCACACAGATGTCAAGAACAGTGCCAACAACCTAAAAAAAGAAAAAAAAAAAATTAAAATAGTATATGTCCGTTAAATTTAAATTGAAAACTGATCTTACTTTTTGGACACAGTAGTATAATAGCTATTCTTTTGTATAATAATAATCTTAATATTTCAATAGCTGACACCTGTTGTCATTGTGTTTGACAGCCTTAAAATAAAACTTTGTGAAAGATTTTGTATGTTATTGAACATTTAGATTTACTGTATTACATAGAAAAAAAGTTTATTTTTAGCGTATAATTCACTAATTATGAGAGAAAATTACGTTAATAAAAGGGACTGACAGCGGTTGACATTATGACAGTTTTAAAATGAAACTTTATTTTATAAACAGTTTGTTTGCTATAGGAAATCCACATTTTATTATTAAATAAGAAAGAAATGTCTTCTTAACGTATAATCCACTGATTACGAGCGGGAAATTACGGTAATAAAAGGAGTTGGCATTGTATTTGATAGCTTTAAGATAAAACTTCGTAACTATAAACATTTTATATGTTATAGGAAATCTACGTACACTGCATTAAAAAAAAAACAGAAATTTTTTTAGCGTGTAATCTACAAATTATGAGCAGGAATTTACGTTAATATAAGGAACTGTTAGCGTTTGACATTGTTTTTGACAGTTTTAAAATAAAACTTTGTTATTGTAAACAGTTTATTTGTTATAGAAAATCCACGTATGTAGTATTATTAAGAAAGAAAGGTTTTTATCGCGTATAATTCTTTAAAGGAACTGACATTGATTAGCACTGTATTTGACAGCTTTAAAAATAAAACTTTTTAACTGTAACTATTTTATATATTTTAAATACTTTTATTATACTTATTTTATTACATTTATTTATGCTTTTTTTTAATAGTATACTGCATTATTTAAAAAAAATTAAGGGCTTTTTAGCGTATAATCCACTAATTATGAGCAGGGGAATTACGTTAATAAAAGGAATTGACATCGATTGACATTGTATTTGGTAGTTTTAAAATAACAATTTGCTATTATAAACAGTTTATTTGTTGTAGAAAATCCACGTACATGGTATTATTAAGATTTTTTTTTTAGAGTATAATTCACAAATTATGAGCTGGAAATTATGTTAATAAAAGGAACTGCATGCTGTTGACATTGTATTTCACAGATTTAAAAAAAATTCTGTAAACATAAATATTTTATCATTTATAGAAAATCTGCGTGCATTGGATTATAAATAAAGATTAAAATATTAAGAAAAAAAAAGAATTTTATTGTGATGAAACTTTTGTTTGGGCAGATAGACGAATAATAACGTTGTCATACAATAAACATCTTAAATTTCGAAAGAAAAAAAAAGTTTTACGTTTCTTTTTTACTTCTTCTTTTGGACTGTCATTTCTTTTCATTTTTCAAAACAACTTCATCCATGTACTTATATTGTACTGAAAAATGTGAAATCCTTTTTCAGAAGGACCTAATCTTGCGATCCCCCTAGACAATAGCGCGCATAAAACAAAATTACCAGAAATTTATTAGTAAGCACCATTACACTCCGTGCAGCTAAGTAGAAACGACATTCCAAATTACTGCTACTCTATTGTGATGAAACTTTCATTTCATACGCCATGAGTCAACTGCAATTGAGTGAACTAGGGGAAAAAAAAATAAATAAATAAATAAATAAAATAAATAAATACTGAAAATCGCAATGCTCTCTTGACTTCACTTCAGTTTCTTCTCTTAAGTAGCATTTATTTTTTTCTTTTCGTTTTTAAACTTGTGGTTGGCTGGCCCTCAATCGAAAAACACAGCATTGCACAATGCACTAGAAACCGGTATTTATGTAGTGGAAGATTTTTTTATTTTCTTTACCCCTGTCTTAATTTTTTTCTTTTCTTTTCGTTATTTATTTAATATAATTTCCCTTTTTCTTCTTTTTTTCTTTCTTTTCTTAAGTGGCATGCGGTTTGATTCGCTCGGTGGAAATTCGATCCACTGTGTCATTTCTCACATACCTGAGGCCCGCCATGTGGATCGCGCTATTATCATGGGTGGAGCGTGTCCATTTCGAAATCGCATTACAACAAAACGCAGTACAAGAGATTATTTCCTGTTGTATATCGCTATTTAAAAACATTTTGATAAGTATTTTCATTGATATTTGTGTAGTTGAAAAACAAATTAATAGTATAAAAGTTTTCCTTTGGAAATTTTATTCGTAAAAATTTTTTTAAAAGAGTAAAAGTACACAGCCCAAAGAAAGGGAAAAAATAAGTAAGTGTATCTACTACTGTGTCCAAAAAGTAATACAAATTTTTAATTTAAAATTTCTGGGGCTAACGGAATTTCAATTTTTTTTCTCCTTTTTTTAGGTTGCTGGAACTATCCTTCACATCTGTGGGAAATTTGATGTCACAATATTCATCAGTGTTTGAGTTATACTTGGCTTTGTGAGACGCTAAAACTGATTCCGGCGTTTTTGAAATGTCTCAACTAATTGAGCAAAGAACATGCATTACATTTTTTTTCGGAAACATATAGAATGTTGTAGTAGAAGGCATTCGGTGAGCATTCTTATATCTCAAAGAAATGTTTTGAAAGGATATAAATAGTTCAAAGAAGGCAGAGAAGACGAAGAAAGCCCACTGGTCGACCATCAACCTTAATCGACGAAGCTTACTTCCAGAAAATTAAAGACTTGGTGCTTGCAAACCGTCGATTTACAATTAGAGATCTTGCTGATGATGTTGGAATTTCAAAAGGATCGATCAAATCGATCTCAATCTCGATTGGTACCGAAAACTCTGAATGCGCTAGCTCACACTGCATTGACTCTTCGTGGGGTTCGATATGGGTTTCTTTTTCGCCCAAAAATGAAACCCATATCGTTCCGCAACCACCGTATTCCCACTGTACGACTTCTGGTTATTCCCCAAACTCAAAAAAACCGTCCGGGAACACCGTTTTGAGTTGATTGAAAAGATTCAATGTGAATCGCCGCGCGCTTTGAAGGCCATTCCTGCCGATGACTTTTTAGCATACATTGAGGTTTGGAGAGAAAACTGCCATAAGTGAATTGTGTCCGGAGGGGATTACTTTGAAAAGGATGGAGGGGGGGGGATTAAATTTGGAAGAACAAATAAAGAGTTTTGAAAAAAATAATAAAATTGGCCTTACTTTTTGGACACAGTAGTATATACTAGCAAAAAAAGTCGTTCTGCCATAAATAATGCATTGCAGAAAATTACATATTGCGAATAGATTCTCTATGTTCCAATACAGGTGCATACTCATTTTCATGGATATCGTTGGAACGGTATATAAGATAAAATGCTGCACCACCCTCTGGTGTCAAGTAAGAATGAAGTGGATAGCGCGAACCTGTTTTCCATACTCGAATACATAGTATTACTAATTTTCATAACAATTTCTTGAACGGTGTAGAAGTTGATAGACTGCAGCACCATCTGGTGGTGACTTACAAGAAAGGTGATAGCATAAAAACATTCTGCATGTTTTTCAAACACACACACAAAAATTCATAAAAATCGGTCAAGCCGTTTTGGAGGAGTTCAGTGACAAACACATGTACAGAAGAATTATATATATAAAAATATAGATATATATAAAATCATCATCATCATCAGTGGCGCTACAGCCCCATGGAGCCCCAAGTCAGTCTGCCAGTTGGCAGATTTCTTGATGGTAAATGATACTTTCTAAAGAATAGGGTTGTGAGCCCTACGCCCAACTTTCGACGATCGTAGTATTACACGGCGGCCTACGGTTTAAAGTGAATTCTGGACCATTACAAACATCCATGGCACCACCGGGACCTCGAACCCGAAACCTGTGCTAGCAAGCACCAGAACGCTAGTCACTATAGGCTATATATATATGATTTTATAATAATATATAAATATTAAATGAGTTCATATTTATTTAGATACATAAATATAAATATAATATATTATTTTTTATATGAAAAATATAAATAATAATGTATCGTATGTTTAATAACTAAATTATTTTTACTTATTTTTAACAATAAAATTTCATTAAAACATTAATTATTTAATACCGATTTATAAATTTGTTTAGATAGATTAAATTAAATTTTTAATTTATGTTTAGAACATTTTTTTACGGAATATAATTTGCCTTTTGTTTATTTATTTATTTTTAAATCAAATAATTTTAATTAATAATTTTAGGTATTATTTTTATTTATTTTAAACAATAAAATTTCATTAAAAGATTAATTATTCAAAATCGATTGATAAATTTGTTTAGATAGATTAGCCAAGCGATATTTTTTAATTTATGTTTAGAACCTTTTTTAAACGGAATATAATTTGTCTGTTTATTTATTATTATTATTTTTTTAATTTACAATTTTAATTTAATTTTAATGTTATCATACAATTTTCTACTTTTTTTTTATGGTTTTTATCACAAATATCAACACAGATGCATCCAAATAAAACTGAATTCAATTTAAATATTTAAATTTAAATTCGAATTACTTTGAGTTTAGAGAATGGCAACTAAAGCAAATAAACAAAAATCGTCTGCACACTTATTTTCGTAGAAGTCCATTCATCTTTAACCCATATCATTGAAACGTTCTGTTTTTTTGCGGCTCACTGTAAACAATGGGCGGTATTATTCGAAGCAAGCAGTTAAACAAGATTGTTACACTTTTTTTATTCTTTTTTTGGAACGTTTTGTTTTCGACAGTGATGAAAAACGAGGACGTCCGGTGTTGAGAAAGTGAATATGGAATGAATTCGCTCCTTTGTGAATCAATGAGGGTAACAACAGGTGTGGGGCTGGATTATAGACAGCGCAAAGGGAAGCTTTTTTTAATTAATTTTTTTTCCCCTTCCAATTATCTTTTTTTCTACGAATAATCGTTTGGTGAATTGTTCGGACGTCTTTTGTTTATGATTCGATGAATGAAAAAGAATAAATGATCGGTTTATCTATCAAATGCAATTAATTATCTATTCAGTTTCTGGAATTGGATAAACAACTAGAAAAATTATACTGAATTTTATAAGTTGGTAATGTCAAACAGAAAGATATTTTAAATATAATAATAATAATAATATAGTATATTAAATTTTATATTGTATATATATATATAATAGATGTTATATAGTATATTATATATATCAAGATTTTAAATATTAAATATAATATAAACTAAATTATAATCTCTTATACAGAGGCATGATGACCAAGTGGCTAGCGCTCTGTTCCTTGGTACCCTGGTTTCGAGTCCCAGCGGAGCCATAGATGTTTGTAGTGGTTTGGAATCCACTTTAAACCGTAGGTCCCTGTCTATATAGGATCGTAGAGCGTTGTGGGGTAGTGTGATTCGCGGCCGTAGCATGTCTTTAAGCTACACCTGACCCCTGGATAGTGCTAAATGAGTAACTTCGGTGTAGCCTTTGCTTATGGCATAAAGATTAACTGTCAGCTCCATTAGAACAACATAATCTTAATTATATATTTAATATATTTTAAATATCTATATATATTAATAAGATATGATTTTAAAATAATTTTATAAACTATTGTTTGGGAAATATTGTTTGGAGCCAAATCCGGCCATCGCCAGTGTCATCAATACGGCCCGCGACAGCGAATCTTAGCGTATTGTTGCTGTAATAAGTTGGATAAAAAAAACACAGAATGATAATAACTCGGTTTTATTGACTTGCTAGGTAAAATTTAATGACAAGCATAATATGCAGCAGGAAATTTAACTTAAGCATAACAATAACAAATAATTGAAATGAATCCCATTAACATTATAAACTAGTGAAACATTCCGTGGTTACCCTCGGTAGTTATATTGGGGTAAAGAGCATCGCATATGTATGTATATCGTTGTTTGGAATGTATATATCCTGAATAGAACATATGATTTTTATGCTGAAAATCCCTCAGGAACGGAAAAGCTAAATGAACGCGAATGAAACCGCGGGGTATCCATTTGTAAAAAATACTAATGAGATTTATGTAATTGTGATTTTTCACTGGCAATAGTGGATCAATTTTACTTGTACCAATTATTAAAAGAGATTTAAGATGCTCATCGGTTAACTTAGATCTGTAAACATTCTTTGTGCACTTCATTTTGGAGAATGAAGCGAATTTAGCAAGCGTATGCTCGCTCAGAGCGTGTACTCGGCGACTGGTCTAGAAATTATAGATAATGGCAGAAAAATTAAAATGGTTTTAGCCCTTGGTACTTACTGGAGTAAACAATATGGCCCATAAGGCTGGAAAGTTTGGAGACCCCTGGTCTACAGTTAAGAATATGAAAATAGCGTTAAGCAATACTTCGACTGTCAGTGTTATTGGATGAATTCAACACATGGTTAATATTGATAAAAATAATACCAGATATATTAAATATATTCAGTTTAGGAGTAAATGGTAATATATTAATTATTTTAATTAATGCCTAGAATGCATGAAACTATTAATTAAATTACTATTAACGCTCAGCGGTCACAAAAGTTTATGGTTTTCTTCAATTATGTATTTTTTTTTTTTTTTTTTACCTTAAAAAACAATGCAAATTTTTATAAAAAATAATAAAATTAATAAAAAAAAAAAAACAATTTTAAAAGAATTTAAAAACTAAAAAAAAATTTAATAATTAGTAGTTTAAGTTTAAGAACAATTTTAAATAAAAAGAATTCTTATCAGTAGAAAATGAAATAAAAAATTAAGTCATTTTTGTCTCACAATAAAAAAATGTTCCTGAAGTGTTTAATGGTTATTTTATGAATCATAAAAAATGGTAAAGGTCAAATTAATTAATATTTTTTTAACTATTAATAAGAAGTTATTATTATTTAATAAATGCACAGATTATTTATAAATGTATAGCAGATCACATTTATTACATTATAGATGTATAGTTTTCAATAATTTTGGCAGTTAAATTTCCAGCAATATCGTGCGTTGCCAACTTTGCTTTGATAAATAGAAAATTATATCTTTTATCGAACAGTCTGACTAGAGTTTTCGGAATTTTTTCTACACAGCAGTTGCCATCGAAAAAGTCTTTCCTTCTCCTGTTTCATATAAGCAACAATGTTACAAGATTTAAGTGGATTAGAATACAACTAATTAAAATATCATTGTATAGTATTTGACAACTAAACTGTAACAATGTGTTTACCAATTTTTTTTAATGTTATAAATTCTTCTTCATTGGCGCAACAGCCCCATGGAGGGTAAGGCAGGTCTGCCTACTGGTAGATTTTGAGACAGGAGATGTTTTCTTTTACGGGGTAGGGTTGTCAGCCCTATATCCTACAGTCATATTAGACCACGACCTACGGTTTAAAGTGGATTCCGAACCCCTACAAACATGCATGACACAGCAGGGACTCGAACCTGAAACCTGTGGCACAGAGCCCCAGAAATTATAGGAATTAATGAGTATAAAATTCAATAAAAATTTTTGGCAAAATATACTTTTATTATAGCGATGAAAATGCATAACGAATAATTCCTAAAGTTAAATAAATTAACTATAATTTTTAACTTTACCTTTTATTTATAATTTATCAAAAATATTTAATTTTTCAGAGAAATTATGAATGATGCTTTAGTTTATTTAAGTTCCTAAACATATTATTATTATTTCGTAAAGAAAAAGTTTGAAAACGCGCAATTACTTCTGAAAGTCAAAATACGTTTGTAAACAACGTTGTTGTAACAAAACACAAGTCTGAAAAGAGAAACAGGAGCAGTTTTTTTTTTCTCCCTCCAACCAGAACATAAAAGGAGAAAAATAAATAAATAAAAGAGATTGTTAAAGGTATTTTCATTCTCTTTGTACAGTTAAACAAAACTCAACAATCAACAGTTGAGTGAACATCTTTTGTTCTAACATACCGCCCTTTTGTACGAAGATAAATTCATTTCGTTAAAATGAAATGAAAAGAAATATTGAAACGAACCACCCAACTGAAATCAAATAGTAATTAGTAATTGGGAGTAATTAGAGCAAAACTCTTTTTTTTTTAACAAACTACATGCAATTGATTCGATACTATTCAACACTAAGAGCGTAGATTTCTAACAGATTCGACGTAACTAGAAATGTTACTATAGAGACTTCACATAAAGACGCTACCAGATTTGAAATATTTAATCGAAAGTTCACCTGTTCCTGTTACAATTTGAACTATTTAAACAAGCCCCGCCAAAATTGCAGAATAGAGGCCACTGGAGATTTGGCATCAAAAATTTTATTCGCCAAAGTGTGTCAAGAAAAAGAGTTGCAACTGTAAGTGAAATGAATTGCAAACAGTAGAAGAAATCCGGGTTGCCACAATGGGCGACTTATCTTTCAGTTGGCGGCACAAAAAAATCGCTAAATACCAACAGCCGATTTGGCTCAAGCTACAATATCTCCCGTTACGAGAGGATATCCAGTTCTCTTCAGGAGGGGCCTGATGGCCGAGTGGCCAGCACTTTGGCGCTAGGTACCAAAGGTTTCGGGTTCTAGTCCCGGCGGTGCCATGGATGTTTGTAGTGGTTCGGAATCCACTTTAAGCCGTACGTCCCGGTCTCATACGACCGTAGAGTATCACAGAGCCCAATCAGACTTCTCACCCACATCATTCCCAAACTGTGAAGGGGCAACTCAGCTCTAGGCACAGTTATGTGGTGTGGTGTGGTGTAGTAGTAGTAGTTCTCTTTAGGAAGACCGTGGATTCCTCTTTTGGAAGACCGTGAATGTGACAGAAAATCGACATCTGGCCGAGCGGTAGTTTTTCTCTCCGCAAATGAAACTGTACGCTTTTCAGTTTCCATGGCAAAGTGAAAAACGTGTGGCGTTCAGAATTTCCACTTTCTAAGGTGGACGTGGCGTAAGAAAGAGCGAGGTAGCGTAAATTACGGCATCAAGATTAAGTTGTGTGCAACTCGAGCCACGGTTACTGGATAATCCCTACAAGGGAGAAACTATTACACTTATTTTCCTATCCGATGGGGGAAATTCATCAAATTGAATTGGCTGAAACAAGACGTCATTTGGAATTGGTGTAAACCGATTTGGAAATTATGTTAGAAATAGATTTTTATAAATTTATATGTGAATTATCAAGTGTTGATTGTGTTGATTGTGTTAAATAAAATAATGAAAAAGCAAAAATATAATTGTTATTATTAATACATTTCTCTTATTTCAATTCCTAATATTAATTTTCTTTTTATTTTCATCTAAGAGTAAATTAAATATAATAATAATTATTAATTAGTATACATTAATTATTGTTATTACCATTATTAAATAAATACTATAGTCAGGCGAAGTTAAGTAAAGTTTTAGTTTATTAGAATTTTAGAATCGAATTTTCTGAAGAGGTGTTATATTGGATTTATTTATTATTCTGAAAAGTATTTATAAAGGCCATAATTTCTCAATCAGTTATGAAAAGGCAGTAAATGACATTACAAATTGCAATATATTACAAATGCTTTTTATGGGGATACTAATTTAACCGTAAGAACCAATGTGCAAATCATTATGGCGAAATAAAAATCTTAAAATAAACTTTTATTGCGGAAGAGAGACTGAATTTAAGAATGTAGGCGTATGGCGACGAGCTTTATTGAAATTTATTAACTTAAATTGAAATTATTGTTCTGCGAATTCAATGAATCGAATATTCATCATTACCAAAGTTATTAAAAGAGTAGAAATGACGCAATATTACATTTCGCCATTTTAAAGAACAAAAACAGTATACTGATTATTAAATATTATTTATTTTGTTAAATTTTATTAAGTTAAATAGAAATTATTGGACTGTGGATTCAAAGAATCGAACATTAACAATGTCAAAAGTTATTAAAAAGTAGAAATGACGTATTGCTGTACTTGAATGAAGAATTTTATTTACTATAATAACATATTGTAGTGGATGTCTGGTAGTTTGTAGATGAGGGATGTAGTGGTATGATGTTTGTGCAGCTGGATCTGGGTGTGGTCGAGTTGAGTTACAAGTTTAACAACACACAGATTTATTTTGCACGTAAATACGACATTAACACCACAATAAACTACAAACATTTAACACACATTTAGCATATTTAACGATGCACAAAAAGATTAGAGGGGGGGAGAGGGGATGATGATGGCGAGTGGTATCACAGGTTTCTGTTCGAGCTCGGTATGGAGGTTTGTAGTGGTTCGTTAAACCGAGTCGGTCTAACGGTAGAGTGCCATGTTGATATTTAGTAGGTGGTTCTGAAAGTGTTACCCGTGACCGTTGAATCACCCGTAAAGAGGTCCCTTTTAAAAGATAGTCAAACAGTTTTTTATCTTACAAAATAGATGGGGCCTGAATAGCTAGCAACTTTGCGGGGTGTTTTATGGTTGGGAATCTACTTTAGCGTCCGTGGCTTGTTACTCTACGTCCGTAATCTTCAAGCTACACGTATCTCCTGGGTAGTACTCAATGAGTAACGTCTGTGCGGCGCTGGCCTTAAGGCATAAAAGACAACTGTCTAAGCGTTTGTCAGCTGCATTAGAGAGAAAAAAAATAGTGGAAGGATTCCACGTCTAGTTTTCGGGATGAGAGTTCATAACTAATGGCAGCTCCTGTTTTGCCGTACGTCCTCTCTGCCGAGAGTCTCGATGCCTATTGATGATTTATTCTGAACGGAGCAGGGGGCGTGCTTGCAGTGTGTAGGAGGAAACATGGTTACAGTGTGGAACTTACTGGAGTTAAATAATATTTAGATAATTAATAAACTACATGCATTTCAAGAAAAAAATCCAGTTTTTAATTGAGATTTCTTTGTGAAAAAAAAAATATGAAATGTTCTTTATTTACCTTTTAATGTTTTTGTTGAAATTAAATATTAAATTAAATATTCAAGAATTTAAATAGAGCATAAATGAAAGAATTACATGAATAAAAATATAAGAATTTCCATCAATTCCAAAACTTGTTCAAATTCTTGTTTCCAACTGATTTAAGTGTTTGAACATAAAGAAGAATATATATATAATCAATGCAAATTTTTTGATGACTATTTATTATTATTTTCATAATTATTTTTTGATTTGACATTGCATTATTTTTTTGAGTTTTAAGTTTTTTTATATTATTGCCAGTAAAAAAGACAGACAAAAAAAAAAAAAAAAAAAAAAAAAAGAATGCAATATTGTTTTCGAAACATAACAACTTAAATAACTAAAAAAGGAAGTTATGACATGAATAACAAAACGTTAATATGAGAGTTAAATTGCAAATAAAGTATTCTGTTCCTGTTTTTTTTCGAATTTTTATGTTTTATTAAAGTAGCTTTCGATTTTAAATATGCATGTAATTGACCATGCTATTCTCCCTTGAGTGGTTATTATTAGAAATGGAAATTTCGGATATTTGAAATAAATTTTGAATTAAAAATTAGAAAATAATTTTAATTTATTTGTAAGTAGCTCTTTTAAGAAATTCTCAAGAAAGGCAATCCTCTCTTTTATTTTCCCTGGTAAATATTTATTTATTATTTAATGATAAATAATTTTTATTATCCACTATTAAATATTGCTTATTATTCACTGCTAAATATACTTTACTATCTAACATATTATTCATTGCAAAATACTCTTTACAATTCATTATTCATTGTGAAATACTCTTTACAATTAATTATTCATTATGAAATATTTTTTACTATCATTATTCACTGCGAAATATTTTTTATTCATTGCGAAATATTTTTATTTTATTCACTGCTAACTATTCTTTACTATTCATTATTCGATGTGAAATATTTTTTATTCATTATTCAATGCAAAATATTCTTTACAATTAATTATTAATTGTGAAATATTTCCATGATCTATGATATCATTTACTATCCATTATTCACTGCGAAATATTCTTTATTATTATTTTTGTTAAATATTCTTTATTATTCATTATTCACTGCGAAATATTTTTTACTATTCATTATACATTGCGAAATATTCTTTATTATTATTCACTGTTAAATATTCTTTATTATTCATTATTCACTGAGAAAATTTTTTACTATTCATTATTCATTGCGAAATATTTATTATTATTCACTGTTAAATATTGTCTTCATTATTCATCGAAATATTTTTTTTACTGTTCATTATTCACTGCGAAATATTCATTGCAAAATATTTTTTTGCTATTCATTATACACTGTTAAATATTCTTCACTATTCATTGTGAAATATTCTATTATTATTTATTATTCACTAGTAAATATTCTAATTATTGCAGCAAACTGCTAATTTACGACTTTTGAATTGGGAATCATGGATTGACAGAACCTCTTCTCGTTATCCAATCACCTGCATCTAATTGACAGAAGACATTTCTGACAGCCAATTGTATGTCTACTGCTGACAAAACAGAAAGTTTTAAAGAATTACTCTCTATAATGTATATAACTCTCGTGTGGGGGAAAAAACCTCAGATAGGTTTAATATTAATCCTTTTTTTAATCATAAAAATGTAATTAAAAATTATTTAAAATTATTTTGATACAAACCAGTTTGTTTAATTCCATTGTGTTATAATATTCCTTCTGTTCTTATTTTCCTTTTTAAGGTTATTAAATACCAGATAATAGTGTAAAGTAAAAATTTCAAATTTTACTTTTTTTAATAGTTTTAACACAAAAAATTTGTTAAAATGTTTTTATTCTATGATATATTTTTTTGTAAACATCAAAATCGAAAATAAATTTTTTCCCAAAGTTTTTAAAAACGCTTATGGAATTTTAAGTGCTTTAAAATTAGTAGAAAGAAAATGAATCATGCCATAACTTCCTTTTTAGTTATTTAAGTTGTTATGTTTCGAAAACAATATTACATTGTTTTTTGACTTTTAATGACAATAATATAAAACATCTTAAGGCAAAGTATCAAAAATTAATTTACTCTGTTAGCATACATTCTTTTTCATAATCAAGCATTATAAGAAACCTGAATTCCAAAGCAAAAGTTCAAGAAATAGAATCAGATACATATCAATAACATAATACACTATCTGAATTATAAAATACACACGTAAACATCCACAAAAAAGCTTTTGACCTTTTAAAAACACCAAGTCACGAACACATTCGTAAGAGAAACAGGCAACCAGAGATCTAAAAATGTTTTTTTCCTCGTTGTCCAATTCAAAAGCAACTGCAGTTCGGTTCGTTTATTGTTTTCTAAATTAGAATTACCACAAATGTTCTCGTAAATCTGGACATAATCTAGTTTATTTCGTGGTTCGAAAATCAATTGTTCCCTAATGTCCGTGTTCCACTTTCTGTAATCATTTTTTAAGAAATATGATCCACATTGCGTTTCTACTTTTGTCTAAAATAAAAAAAGACACTGATTCAATTACACACAACATTTATTCCTTTGTATTAAACACTCATAGATCGAGGATAATAGTTGAAAGAGAATTGAGAGATCATTAACTAATTGCATGGCAGTATTCAACTAACAGTTTAAAAAAAAAATGGCAGAAAAGCTATTATATACCCTTAACAAAAACTACGTTCTAGCACAAAAAGAATATCCCTTAACAGAAGCTACATATATTATATTTTTGCATTAATAACTGCGTATTAAATTGTTAAGATAATGATCTGCAGATATATTTTGTTAGTATAATTGATCTAGGGTATTGAAGAATTGTAACAATGATATTGAAACAAACGAAAAAAAAGAATTACGAAATGATTGCAGTTAATTTAGAATACGCAAAATGTTATAAACAATTCAAAAGCAGGAATGTTCTTTTTAAATTTAACAGTAACATATAAAAAAACAGTAAATGAGAACAGGAATATTGTAAATGTTTACATAAACACTTATGTTATGAAATAAATGAAATCGTCTTCATTCTAAATAAATGGTTTATAATGAAATAAATATTCAGGAGCATAATTACTGTAATTAGATTAGAATATGTATGTATATTTTATGTATATATGCATTTATATGTGTATGTATATATTAATTACAAATTCGAAGAAAAACAATTCTCATCATCATCAGCTGCACAACAGCCCCATAGTCGGTCAAGGTCGTCTGCCTACTGGCAAATTTCGAGACGGGAGAAGTTTTCTTTTTACAGAGTAGGATTTTCAGCTCTACGCCCAACGTTCTACTGTCATAAGTGTTAAAGTGAATTCGAACCACTACAAAATCCATTTCTCCGCCGGGACTCGAACGGAAACCTGTGGCACCCAGCACCAGAGTGTTAGTCACTCAGCCGTCAGGAACAAAATAACAATACTAAGTAAAAAATAATTAAAAAAAAATTGCATTGTATTCTTATTATCCCTTATCGTATTATCCAAAAATAATACAAAAATAAAAATAAATTGGTGATTAGCTGGAAATGGTAATATTGAATTATGTAACAGCAGAATGTTACGCAATTTTAATAATTTAGTATTTAAAGAAATACAACATCACTCAATACTGTACTTTTACAACAAAGTAAAATTACATTAAATATCTCGATTATATTCAATAAAGGTACCGCTAATTTTATCGATTACATTTTACTTAAGACTTCATGATGCTTGGTTTTAATTTTCTGTTAATTTATTTAAATATTTTTCATTTATGGAAAAGTTTACTCTAGCGTAGAATGAATGTTCCAATGAATTGAAGGATAGTGTAAAAAAAAAAAAAAAAAAAAATTTTTTTTTTTTAAAAGTTACGAAGTTTTTACGTGTAGAAAAAGTTTTTACATTTAAAAATCATCTTATATTCCTTTGTTCCATCAGTGGAACAACCTCACATACAAATTCCTAGTATTTAAAAAACGTTTACATGGAGCAAGGTTAAATTTCATCAACATTTGGAAGGTAATACTTCGAAAAATCATCAATATAACGAATTAAAAAAAAAAAAAAAAAATGGAGTTGTAGTGCGACAGGCGAAAAAGTTTTGTCTTCGTTGTACCGCGTCGAAGAAAGGACGAATACTTTTGTTAATTTTGTCCAGCTCTAATAGCATGTAAAATAAATTTGAGCAAAGAGCAAAAGAATAAAAACAAAGAAAAAGTACCAATTCAAACAATTTTGATTGAAAAATAGAACAAAACCTAACTATTTTATACAATCCCTCACCCACTAATCCTTTGCTAAAACTTTTAAACAAAACTTGTTGAAACATAAGCATAAGAAAATGCAATTTCATTTTAAGAATTTTTAAATAAAAATAAATACTTTTTTTACTTGTATAAATTATTAATTAAGTATTCAAAAGTTTTGGTAAGTTTATTTTTCGCACTTTAGCGTAATCTGTCAGTTTACGCTAAAGGTAGTACGAAACTGTTACGGTACGGTACGGTATACCGTACAATGGTACGATAGTAATCTGATAGTTTACGCTATCAGCAGTGACGCAACAGCCCCATAGAAATTATGTGAACATAGAAAAAAAAATTCAACTCCAGTGAACTTTTCTTCTTTTATTATTAGTTTCTTGAGCAATATATATTTTTTTAAATCTATCAATGCAATGAGAAAATATCATCATCATCAACATCTGTGGCAAAACAGCCTCATGGTGAGACAAGGCCGTCTGCCTGGTGGCAGGTTTCTAGACAAAGATTTTTATTTAAAAATTTATTTTTAAGACAAGATTTCTATTTAAAAGTGGATTTCGAACCACTACAGACATTCATGGCCCTGCCGGGAACCGAACTCTGTGGCACCAGCGCCATAGCGCTAGTCAGTCGCCCATCAGGGGTCCTTTTATTTTATTTTATATTGTTATTTACATATTTATTATATATTTTATTTATATTGTTATTTATATATTTATTATATATTTTATTTATATTGTTATTTTTATATATTTATTATATATTTTATTTATATATTGTTATATTATATTTCATTTATAGTTATTTTTAATTGCTACATCCCAATAAAGAACAATACCAGTAAGATTTTCTAAAAATAATAAATAAATAATTTAATGCATTTCTTTATTTTTAGCGTTGCAGCTGTTTTTATGGCATTTTAAATGCGTCACTATAGCAACAACATTAATTATGTAGGTAATATCTGATGCCGTCAGTCCCTATACAAATAAGTAAAACATATTCCAGATTAAAAAAAAAAATGTATTTTCAATGATAAGAAGTGAAATATATTTTTTTAAATAATATCATTAAATAATTTAATAATTGATTATATAATATATATAGATAATTAACAATAATATAATTAAATAATTTAATAATATATTTAATATAATACTTTAATAATAGCTTTTAATTTATGAAAAAAAGTTTTCCACAATCGGTGAGACGAACTATCTATTGTTAGGAGAAAATTAAATGGAACGTTACTACATGTAGCAAATTCAGCATTAACCAGGACACATCATGGGAAGGTGCTCCTGTATTGCACCATTATGATACCTCAGTTATGAACTAGCAACGCTTAGAATGGCATTTGGGTATTCCCTCTTTCTCGAGGACATTCCACTTTACAGATTTATAACAATGTCTGCGTAAGTCCAGCATAGACACGGAGTTTAAAAAATGTTTAACATTAAGAATTAATTAACAATGTCTGCATAAAGATGCAGTCGTATTGAGGGCCAAGCTTCGCGAATATTTGCAAAAGTTGATTTTTATTTATTGTTATTTTATTTATTTATTTATTATTATTATTATTTTGTAAATATAAATTAAGCTTTTTTGTATTTATTTTACCCTCTTATCATCATCGCCATCATTATTATCGACATCATCATGTGTGAACAAAATGTTTCTTGTAAATTTTTGGAATACTTTTATTCTTCATTTATGCTTAGAATTTTCAAACTTTGATATATTCTTTTGGCTATTGAATGTGATAACGTTTCTTGTAGAATTCGGAATACCTCATTCTTCATTTACGACGACATTTATCTTAGTTTTGAATATTCTTTTAGAGATTCTTGAATAATTCATTTTTTTCATGAAGTCCTTGATCTATTCGACATTGCTATATTCATGCGGCTATTAAAATGTGGCCATTCTTATAGTATTCAAACAATTGCTTCATATATCTCGTGCATTATTAATTATTGGCATATTCCTGAGTTTATTCCTCCGTTCTCGAATGTTCACACATGACAAGTTTAAATTTGCCGAGCAGATTTCAGTTTTTATCATTATTTATTATTATTATTATTTTTGGTAAATATGAATTAACCTTTTTTTTTGTATTTAATTTACCCCTCTTTTTCAATTCCTTCTATTAGCTCCCACTCTCCCAATATATATCTTGTTCACATTTTCAGTCATTTATAAAATACTTTTTTATTCATCCACTCAAGTTCAAATACATTTCTTTTGAACTTGTAGTGGATGACACTGAATGTTAAAACAGTTTTCAGATATTAATTCAGTCATTAAATTTAATTAATTAATTTTAGTTTTTTTAGATTTAAGTTGCATGTATCGACCAATAGATGGCGCCAGATAAACTTAAAAAAATGAATGAAAATTATTTATAAAGGTCTTTCTGCATTATAGTGAAAAAAAAAAAAAAAAAAAAAAAAAAACAAAAAAAAAAAAAAAAAAAAAAGGGAGGAATAAAATTAAAAATTTTTTTTATATAACATGTGTTCTTACAAGTGAATATAATAACCCCCATTTAAAATCATAGTCGAAGATAATAAATTACCCAAGTTACAAAATAATAAAAGAATCTATAACAAAGGTCGAAAGACAATAACGAAAATCACCACCGTCTAGACAATAGATCGATATTATTCTCTTATTAAATATAACATAATTTAAAAATAATTACAAGTTCTCAGGATATATGAAATCGATTAGTTGAGGTGAGAGAGGAGGGAAGAGGGGGAGCAGATGTTTTACTCCCCGGATGTGAGTACGAAAGAAGCTCTCCCAAATTATGAGGCGACGGAGGTGGCAAATTACGTACAGGTAGTTCGGTATAAAGGGGAAAAAAGAAAAGAAAAATTATTTCTAAAGGGAAAAGAAAAGCATAAAAAGAGAGAGAAATCTAGTTTGCAAAATTAGCCCACGGAGCGGAAGACGTGCCGGTTATTTTGGCCTTGCCGGAGCTTTAACAGCAATCATTTTATTTGCCTGTGTAATATTTAAGCACTATAACCTTGATGAGAAATAACGGATGATTTAGGCTTACCAGTCTCCCAATTACGATTCATTTTATCATTGTTTATAATCGAAATCGAAAAACAAGCAAAATCGTCTGAGGGAAATAAATAAGACTTAATCGAAAAGAATTATAAAATAAGCGGATGCTCTATCACAATTATTAAAAAAACATGTATATTTACATTTTAAGAATACTAATATTCATTATTTAAAAAAATTTTATATAATAAATAAACGTTTAAAATGTTAATATTTTCAAATGGTTAATAATTATTATTATTTTCTTTTTTTCTTTACAAATATATATTTATATATCTATTTTGCCTTACAAAATCGTATTTATTTTAGCCAAACGATTTTATTTTTCATCTATTTTGTTGACTGATTTTCGTTGTATATGATTATTCTGTTTTTGTTTTTTAATAGAACTTATTAAATGTTTTTATTTCATTCATTTATTTTTGTCTGAAAGCTTTAATTATGAATTGTTATCATAACTATATTGAATATTGATTGTTTGTAAGTATTAGTACAAATTGAACTTAGAGAACCTTTAAACTTTGAAATGATTGTTCTGTATTTTTAATTCTCATATTTTATGTAATGATGTATCTTTTTTTTACAGTCATGAATAAATAAGACTTTTTTTTACAATCGGTTCAAATGAAATAGAAACACCATTAAGACAGTCTAAAAAATTTTATTAATGAAGCGGATGCTCTATCATAATTATAAAACAAATATTAGTTATTTAAAAAAATTATGTATTAACGAAACTTTTAAAATGTTTATATTTTCGAATGGTGAATAATTATTTCTTTTTCATTTATTTTAAACTTAATTTTTTTTTATTCTTGTATGAATCGTATTTATTCTAATCAAACGATTTTATTTTTCATTTAAATTGTTTACTGAATTTCATTGTATATGATTATACTATTATTTTCTAAATATAACTTATTAAATGTTTTTATTTTATAAATTTTTTTAAAATTCTGGATTGTTATTATATTGAATAATAATTGCATATTCAGCACAATAATAACAATATTTTCCTTTTTTATTAAATGTTTCTAAGTATAAATACAAACTTATCTGTCATTTCCACTTTTAAACTTTGAAATAATTGCACTGTATTTTTTAACTCTGTAGTATTTTATGTAATGATGTATCTGTTTATTTATGACTGTAACTATCTTTACAATTGGCTCAAATGAAAAAAAGAAAAAAAAATTAATCATTTGTAAAATCAAAGAATAAAAATGAAACAGATAAAATTGCTGTTATGGCTGCTTTTTATTTTCATTGTTACCAGTCTTTCAATTACGATTCATTTTATCATTATTTATAATCGAAATCGAAAAGAAAGCAAAATCGGAAAGAACAACAATGATTATTCTATTGTTTTTTAAAATATTATTATTTTCCTTTTTATTAAATTTATTAAATGTTTTTAGTTTATTCATTTATTTTTTCCTCAAAGCTTTAATTCTGGATTGTTATTATAAAGTATATCGAATATTAATTGTTTATTCAGCACAATAATAATAATTATTATTTTCCTTTTTATTAAATGCTTGTAAGTATAAATACTTTTTTAAAATGCTAGTAAGTATTTACAAATCTGTCTTTTCTCATTTTAAACTTTGAAAAATTGCTCTGTATTTTTATCTATATATCTATTCTATAGTAATTTATGTAATGATGTATCTGTTTATTTATGACATAGTAAAATTTTTTATTAATATAGGAAGTTTCTGAAGAAAATAAAATTAATCATTTGTAAAATTAAAGAATAAAATGAAACAGATAAAGTTGTCGTTATGGCTGTTTTTTTTTTCCATTGTATATGATTATTCTATTTTTTTAAAATAGAACTTATTAAATGTCTTTATTTTATTCGTTTATTTTTCCTCAAAACTTTAATTCGGATTGTTAAAACTATTAACTATAAAAGTTTAATTATAAATTCTGGATTGTTAAACTACTAACTATTAGCTATAACTATTTTGAATATTAATTAAATATTAAGCAGACTAATAATAATTATTATTATTTTCATTTTTATTAAATGCTTGTAAGTATAAATACAAACTTCTGTCCTTTCCCCTTTTAAACTTTGAAATAATTTCTCTGTATTTTTAATTCTATAGTATTTTATATAATGATGTATCTGTTTATTTATGACTGTAACTATCTTTACAATTGGCTCAAATGAAATAGAAACACTGTTAAGGCCTTGTAAACATTTTTTATTAATAAAAAGGAGTTTGTAAAGAAAATAAAATAATCATTTGTAAAATTAAAGAATAAAAATGAAACATATAAAATTGATGTTAAGGTGACCATTTAATCAGCAAAATGTCCGTACTACTGTGCCCAAAATGTAAGAAAAATTTTTTTTTCAAAAACTCTTTATTTATTCTACCAACTTCATTTCTTAACCTTCAAAGTAATCCTCTAAGGACACAATGCACTTATGCCAACTTTTTACCAATCCTCAATGCATGTTAAAAAGTCATCGGTAGAGATGGTCTTCAAAGCCATTCACGTTGAATTTTTTTCAATCGACTCAAAACTGTGTCCCAGGTGGTCTTTTGAGTTTAGGGAATAGCCAGAAGTGGCAGGGTGTGAATACGGTGGTCGTGGAACGATATGGGTTTCACTTTTGCCGAAAGAGTCACGAAGAATCAATGCAGTATGAGCTGGCGCATTCAGTGTTTTCGGTACCAATCGAGATTGGACCCGTTTGAGACCCGAAATGGAATTGATCGATCATTTTGAAATTCCAACGTCCTCAGCAAGGTTTCTAATTGTAAATCGACGGTTTGCAAGCACCAAATCTTTAATTCTTTGGACGTGAGCTTCGTCGGTTGAGGTGAATGGTCGACCAGAGGGCTCCTCGACTTCAAGGCGTTCTCAGCCTTCTTTGAACTGTTTTACCACTTCTAAACATTTCTTTCCGATATAGGAATGCTCACCGAATGCCTTCTGCAACATTCTGTATGTTTTCACAAACAAAATTTAACGCAAGTTCTTTGCTGAATTAATTCAGACAATTCAAAAATCGCCGGAATCAGTTTTAGCGTCTCATAAAGCCAAGCGTAACTCAAACACTAATGGATATTTCGACGTCAAATTTCACACAGATTTCAAGGACAATGCCAGCAATCTAAAAAAAAAAAAAAAAAAAAAAAAAAAACCATCCATGTACCCGGGAATTTTAAATTGAAAATTGTTCTTTTTGGACACAGTAGTACGTGTAGAAACGCCATCTGTGATTCTAGAAATATAACACTGTACAATTGTAATTTAAAATTATAATAATTTTCTTTCAATAAAGTGTGTCCAGTAATATATTAATTAATAATAATAATGAATAAAGATTATAATTAAAAATCTGGTGAAGTTTTACGAGTACAGGTACACTAAATTCCGCTGAAGCATTGTCAAATATATAAAAAAGGATGATATATATTTTCACTTTATGTAAATTTCAGAATTTCGTCCTCTTCTAATGAGAAACATCTGTTTCACATATTCGATACTATCGCATCACGTGCACAGATTCATTTTTTCCTAAGGCCCTGTTTAAACAATGATGGATGTTTCCAGATTTAACATGATGATAGCGTTTTGATGTATAGGTATTACGGTTATCTATAAGATCGCTACATCACTCTACATTCTCTTTTGATTTGCAAACTATAATTTCAATAATTATCTTAAAGACATCTTTTCTTTTATTGAATGTCCAAGGTAAAGGTTTTTTAAGTAGAGCATTAATTCTTTTGTTCGTTTAAAAGGAATTATTCTTCAGTTGTTCTTTAAAATTTCACAGAATCTCAATTTCAGACATTACGGTTAAAAATGACGGAGGTTTAAGGTGGAATTTTTTTTTAAAATATATTTTGAAAATTTACAATGATTTTTGGGTCTGATGGGCGATCGACCAGCGCTCTGGCCTTCGGTGCTACATATTTTTGATTCGAGACCCGGCGGTGCCATGGATGTTTGTAATGGTTCAGAATCCACTTTAAGTCGTAGGTCCCGGTCTAATGTGGCTACTACTACTACACACCCCGCCACATCACTGTACCTAGAGCTGAGTTTGGTGCCCCTTTACAGTTTGGGAAGGATGTGGGTGAGAGAAAAGTCCTATGACTGTGACGCTCTACAGTCATAGGAAATCGAGACTTACGACTTAAAAGTGGATTCTGAACCTCTGGGAAGAAAAACATCCACCGCGATGGTCACTCGGCCATTCAAGGGACTCAAATATGACTGTAAAAACCTGGGTGTAGGGCTGAGCGTCAGTGAAAGTTAAACGCTCGGCTGTTTCAGAATCTGCCTAATAAGACTGCCAAGATGGCGTTGGGTGCCAGGGAGTTAGAGCTGACCATCTTACCCCATAAAAAGAATACATTTCCTGTTTCGAGTGCTGAATCACAACATAAACTGTCCCTTCCTTTCTCTCCTTATAGAGCCAACATGGACTGGAGTGCTAGATATTGCTGTCTGCAAATTGGCGTAGGACTGACAACCTATCACGCAAAAAGTCACTGAATGGCCAGAAGCACGACAGTCAAGCTGGATCCGCCTTATTCGGCTCCACGGATAGGGTGATATGCATCACAACACCCCCACCGCCTTTGGCTGCCCTTTTGTTTCTCAGGGCATCAACGTTCACGCTATAGAACGTGTTCGAGAACACCCGCGCGAGATTCATGGTCTTTAGCCGTCTTAAGATATTGGGGTCAAGAGGAGGTGGACCCAAAGTGGGATAAGCAACAATAACAGAATGATTTTTTTTTTTTCGGATAATAAAATGGATGTTATATTAAAAATATATTAGATATTAAATTACTGAAACACAAAAACAAATATCACACACAAAAAAATCATTTTGTTGTTGTTGCTTATCCCACTTGGTAGACAGCAATATCTAGAAGTTCATGAATCCGTGTGTGGTCTCATGGAAAGTGGGAAAGGATGGGCAAAGGATGGGATTCTGTTGTGATGGAGCACTCGTAGGTAGAAGTCTGACTTGACTCCGTGACACTGAAGAAGGAGGGCAGTGCCTTCCGAGAGGACTTTTAGGGGGAACTACCCGCATTTGCGTGTTGTATGGGAGAAAACCCCATGAGGCAGTCTGACTCATAAGGCAAGATGCTATTATGAGAAAAATATATTAGATATTAAATTATTTAAACACAAATTTCTCCTCCAAATTATTTCTCTCCAAAAAAAAAAAAAAAAAAAATGTACTCGTTTTTTTTTGCCAGAAAAGTAAAATTTATTAGGTCAATATTTTATTTCAATCATAAATTTTCTCAATATTTAATTTTAATTTTAACCAAAACGTTAAAACAGCAAAAAGCACGTGGCTTGTTTAAGAAAAACGTGTTTAGATAATGTTTGTATAAAAAAAAATAACAAATAAATAAACAAATAGAAGGGAAAGAGTGAGAGATAAGTGAGAAAATTACCGAGAAAAAGCACCCAGCAATTGAAGGAGAATCTCTTTCCCCCTCTCCGAGGCGCAATTTTCTCATTTCCTCGATAACGCAATTGTCGCCGCTCGCCAATTGAGTAATGGACGTATCACTCTGTCAGCCGAAATTGGATAAGCGCTTCCAAGAAACTGGCGTCCTTTTTTTGGGGACAAAAAAGAAAAAGAACTCTGCGATTTTTTTCTTTGGGGAACGAAACAGAGTTCTAGATTATTCTCAACATTGTTTTTAAGATATTGTGTTAAAAATTTATGTTAATGAATTTTTTTTTTTCCAATACAGAAAATATACTTTGACCTGTTGTCACTCGCTACTAGAACGGCGAGCCTAAATGGCTGATTGTCTGAGGCTCGGTGTCACAGGTTTCGGGTTCGAGTCCCGGCTGTGTCATGGTTATTTGTAGTGGTTCGGAATCCACTTTAAACCATAGGTCGGTTTAATACGGCTGCAAGAGCGTTGGGCGTAGGGCTGAGAACTCTACCTTGTAAAAAAAAAAAAAACATCTATCTTGAAATCTGCCAGTAGGCAGACAGTCTTAGCCCATCATGGATTTTTGCGCCACTGGTGATGATGATTATATTTCTCTAGTTGTTATCTATTATTTAACTGGATTGCATTAATAAAATGGAGATATTTAATAGAATGATTATAAATATGTAACTTTAAAGTTTTATATGCATATTCATAAGTTCGTTTAACTTTTTAATGTTTGTTTATAAATCTGATATATTTATGACAGCCTATAATTTAAATAGGCAATCAAAGTTATAATCCGAAGTTATGATAAGTCTATCATATGACTGTAAGAGCGTCACGGAGCCAGGTCACACTTCTACCTACGGGTGTTTCATCACAACAGAAGCTGTCTCCACCTCTTCAACCATGAGTTCATACAGGTCTTGGTCTAGATGACCATCAAGGCGGATAAGTAACAACAACAACAACTAGAACTGCAGGCATGTAACAGATTTAGTTTTAACCAAGGTGAATCACAGGGGTCTGCTACCACAAATTTTAAAGAACGCATAAAGATGAACTGTCTCTGTATCGCCAGCTGCATTAGAACGACAACAATTTAATGTAAGGTTTTGTGGTACCTTTTAGGAGATTTATCTCAAATTGGGGAAACATTGGTTGAAAAAAACCACGGTCTTACACAAAACATGAGAAAACAAAAAATCCAACCACTAAAAAAGCAATCCAATATTTAATTAAATCCTCAAAAATCTAATTAGTTTTAAAAAGAAATTCCAAAACATGCCATGATGACATATCGTGTCTTGCTATCCATTATATTTTAAGAACCAAAAAACCAGTCTTATCATTATTTATAAAAAAGCAATATTTTGCAATAAGACACAGAGCTCTCGGGCCACACAACGCTTTTAAGGGGAGGGAGGGAGGAGAAGGGGGGTCTCTTCATTAAGTCTGTTTCGTTCCAGAAGTCATGCTGAGATTCGTTTAACGAGCTCTTTAGAAAAAAAAAAAAAAACAAATGAAGATTCGATTTCTTCACTTCTGTCAATTCATTCACTTGAACGGAAAATAGATAAAAAAATCGTCTGCTTGCAACTATCGTTTGATCAGAAATATTTGTTTATTCCGTATTTACATACGCGTTTATTTTTATGCAAATTAGGTTCTGAAATGAATATTCATATTTTACAGTGGATCCTTTTAAGCAGATTTCTTATTTAGTAATAGACCTCGACATTTATTTTCTAATAATCACGTCTTTATTCTAATCTTCACTTTCGATTTTCAAAAATAACATCTACTGATAGCATATTTCGTAGAATGATGATATCTTTCAACAAACCCAGAGTTCATTAAGCTCCATTTGAAAGTATACTGATGACAGAATATCTTTCGTCGTCATTTTTAACCAAACGATGGAAGGTTTTAAACTGTCCATACTATTTAACACAGTAATTAATTATTTCAGCGATCTCTTGCTCATTGGTGCCACAACCATATGGTGGGCTAAGGCCGTCTGCCTACTGGCAAATTTCGAGACAGGAGTTTTCTTTTTAAATTCCTTCTATTAGCTCACACTCTCCCTATATATATCTTGTTCAAATTTCCAATCGTTCCTAAAATACTTTTTATTCCTCCACTCGAGTTCAAATACATTTTTTTGAACTTGCAGTGGATGACACTGGATGTTAATACAGTTTTTCAAATATTAATTCATTAAATTTAATTAATTAATTATAGTTTTTAGATTTAAGTTACATGTATCTACCAATAGAGGACGCCAGATAAACTTAAAAAAATGAATGAAAATTATTTGTAAAGGATTTCCTGCAATAGAGTGAAAAAAAAAAGAGAAGGAATTGATTAAAAAATTTTTTTTTTTTTATATTACTTGTTACGGTTCTTTTTACACACTTTTCCCCAGCACTACGATTTAATTTGTTTAATAATTAATGTAAATGCTCATAAATAACTGCTCAAAAATAAATAACTGCTCATTTCAAATTTATAGAATAATTTACATCATATTTTAATTTTGCAAATATTTTTACCCAAAATTACGAGTATTGTTCTGGGGTTCTTCGTGTACCCGTTCACTTTCACTTTTAAAGTTTTTTTTCACGAGTTTTTTAATATTTATTTTAATTTCTTTCACGTTTTAATAATTATATAATTAAAAAATTAAATTAATAATTAAATAAGTGAAATTATTTTAAAAGATCATCTGGTGAAAGCAAAGTCAATTTTATTTCAAAGTGAAAATTAAAAAAAAAAAATAATAATAATTTGTTTTTAAGATTGATTCTTTAAATTCAAAATTTTACGGGTAAACTCTATATCGGCCTAGCAGATTATTTATTTATATTATGTTTTAATGTAGCTTTATTATATTATTTTAATTCATCATCATCAAGGCAACCACCCCATGGTGGGACAAGGTTGTCTGTCTACTGGCAGATTTCGAGATAGAAGATGTTTTCTTTTTATTGGGTAGGGCTGCCAGCCAACGCTCTATAGTCATATTAGACCAGGACCTTTAGTTTTAAATGGATTTTGAACCACTACCGACATCCATGGCCCCACCGGGATTCGAACCGGAAACCCTTGTCACCGAACGCTAGCCTATTATTTTAAATACTATTTCTTTATTATATTAATCTGCCTTTTTTTTTCTCGCTAATTTTTTTGGTATTTGTATTTTACAGAATATTTAAATTTTTTATTTAGAGAATACTTATTATTTATTTTCATTTATTTAGAGATTATTTTTACATGTATAGATATTTTTTAAAGAATATTTAAAACCTGCTTTTGTTTTTAATACGCTTTTTATTAGTTTCACCTGTATGTTTGTTTGTAACTGACTCTTTGGGCTCGATTTTTGCCTTACTTTAAGCGATCCGATTTAATTGAAACGTTGTAGACTTATCAAGGACCGACGACACTAAAATAGTTTGATAAGTTTATTATCTTATCATGATTGGGATCGCCAGGATGAGTGATTTTATTTTAACTTAGGAAGAGTAATTTAAACCATGTAGAATGAAAGTACCTAAGACATTTAAACCTACGTGGGACAGTGGCACAACGCGCCTGACTACGGATTAGGAGATTCCCTATTCGAATCCTGACTGGCTCGACCTATTCGCATTTAGCACTTTTAAGTTTGTTTTACTCAAAATTAAATTATTGTGAGAACTATAGTTAGAGTCCTCCGTACCGGGACATCATTTAAATATTATAGTTTAAAAAACAGTAAAAAACCCGCTTTTAGAGTTAATCAAACAAAAAAGTAAAACAAATAATTGTTAACATAAGAATAAAATGAATGTCACTGTTCTAAAATCGTGGGGGGCTCGATATCCATCGTTATAATTTTTCACTAGTTTCATTCTGAAATGCAGAGTTAGTTTAAAAATGTCATACAAAGCACCTCACGCTTTTAGAACAGTGGCATTCATTTTCTCGTCAGTCATTTTATTCTTATGTTAACAATTATTTTTTACTTTTTAGTTGGATTAACACTAAAAGCGTGTTTTTAGTTTTTTTAAATTATAATATTTTTCTCTTCCTAGCATAAAGAAATGTGGATCTCCATTAAGTAGGTTGGTTTTGCAGCCAGCAAAGTCGGGTGCTTTTTCGTTAACGAGAGTCGTGCCTTGCGCTCGGAATCAATTGGAGAAGAGGCAATTCATCTCTCTGCAGAGCATTGACTCTCCGACCTCTATTCGCAGAGGTTGAAGCCTCTCAACACTGGTAATTGGCCAATGCCTCGTCTGGTGTGGATTTTCTGTTCTCTTCCATTTGATGTTTCTCTGTTTTCTATCACTGAGAAATGTATCGATTATTTGTCTTATCGATCGAGAAATTATCGATTATTATTAAATATTGCCTTTTTTATTTGTTTATGCTAATAAAAGATTTTTAGCAAGCTGACCTAGAGGCGATTTAAAAAAAAAAAAAAATCATAATTTTAAATTTATCTTAAAAATATCACAGAAAAAGAAATTTTTCTATATATTTTTACTTTATAGAAATTTTATTTAAAAAAAAAAAATGGTAGAAAAATATACGTTACAACTTTTAAGAGTGTGGGTCTGAATAGCCGAGTGGTTAGCGCTCTGGCGCTCGGTAGCAGGGGTTTCGAGTTAGAATCCCGGCGGTGCCATGGATGTTTGTAATGGCTCGGAATCCACTTTAGGCCGTAGGTCCCTGGCTAATAAGAGCGTTGTGGGGATAGTGTTACTCCGTGGCTGATCTTCAAGTTACACGCATCCTTCTGGTTAGGGCAAAGTGAGTAATGTCGGTGCGGCACTTGCCTTAAGGCATCAAAGACAACTGTCTAAGTGTTTGCCAGCTGCATTAGAAAATTAAAAAAAAAAAAAAAGAAGAATATTTTGCGAGTTTAGCTGTTGCATATTCTTAGCAAACGCCTGGGTAACTAAAAAAAAAAAAAAAATTACATAGAACACAAATGGTCAACAATATTTTTAATTTTACAATATACATAGATTAGACTTGTTATTTTTAATTGCTACAAATGTATTATTATTTATATTTTATTTTAGTTATTTTTAATTGCTACATTCAACAAAGATTTTGATTTAATTTTTTTTTTTTAATAAAAATGGTAGAATAAATTGTGAGAGTTTAGTTGTTGAAAATTCTCAGCAAACGCATGTGCAACTAAAAAGTTTATCTTATAAAATACAAAATGGTCAATATGAAATTTATTTTTAATTTTAATTTTAAATATACTTTGACTAGACTTATTTTTAATTGATACAAATTTATTATTATTTATATTATTATTATTTATTATTTATATTATTATTATTTATTATTTACATTATTTATATTTATATTTTATTTCATCATCATCATCAATGGCGCAACAGCTCCATTGTGGGCCAGGTCATCTGCCTGCTGTCAGATTTCTCGACGGTAGATGATTCTTTTTACGAGGTAGGGTCGTCAGCCTACGCCCAAAGCACTACAGTCATATTAGATCGGCATCTACGGTTTAAAGCGGATTCCGAACCACTACAAACATTCATGCCACCACCGGGACTCGAATCCGTAACCTGTGGCACCGTTTGCCAGAGCGCTAGTCACTCAAGCCCGTTATATTTTATTTATATTGTTATTTATATTTATATTTCATTTCAGTTATTTTAATTGCTATATGCCAATAAAGAACAATATCAAGACCAATAAGGTTTTTCTAAAAATAATATATAAATATTTTAATACATTTCTTTATTTTTAACTTTGCAGCTATTTATCGTAATTTAAATGCGTTACTATGGTAACAAGATTAAATGCGTTTAGCTTATGGCTGATGCCATCAGTCACTACACAAATCAGTGAAACAAATTCCAGTTTAAAAGAAAAATGTATTTTCAATGGTAAAAAGTTTTTTTTTTTTTATAAATAAATTTTAATTATGTTCGATTAGAATTAATTATGTTCGATTTTAATTTATGAAAAAAGCTTTTTTCATAAATTAAAATTGAACATAAATAATTTTCAAATAATATAAGGAAATGAATTCGATTTATATAAAGCTAAAGTTCAGTTAAGCGTGTAAAAGGATACATAAAAATAATTGCTCCTTTTTTTTCTAATTATAATAATCTAATAAATAATTCTTAGATAATTTAGTGTGTCTATTTTGTAAATGAAGTATAATAAATCATCAGTGAAAATCACTTAAAAATTAAATTATATATTTTTCTTATTGGGAAATTAACTAACTCAATGTTTTAATTAATTCTATTTATTGGATTCCTAACTTTCATGCATTAATCATTGATGCCATAGTTAAGCAAAAAAACTTTATTCGTATTAAATTGAATAAAATATATTCATAAAATATATTTTATAATATATATTCATATCATATTGAATCGTCTGCAAGAATTTTACATTTATATAACAATGCGAATTTTTTTGTTTTTTTTTGTACTTTTCACAAATGCAATACTAATCTACACTACTATATCGAATTATTATAATTATTTTTTTGTAAACTTATATTTAAACTCACATGAATGTGAAAAATAGCATTAGAAATATTTTCTATTTTAATATTTCACCAAAACTCCTGTTTTAGTTCAGTTGTCCTGTCTTATGGTCTGGCAGGCATGTTAATATTGAGTGCGTATAAATATGACAAATGCGACCTACTTTTTTGAGCGTTACTTTGTTTTTCGATTTGGGAGAAATTCTGACATATTTTCTTAACTTCCTTTTTTTCTTCTTTTTAACCCAAACTGGTATGTTTAGCTAAGTGAAAAAAAAAAAAAAAAAGGAAGTTAAGAAACGCATATTGGAAGGATATTTAAAGGTAGCATACTATTTTTTTGTTCTAATGCAGCTGGTAAACACTTAGACAGTTGTCGTTGATGCCTTAAGACAAGCTCTGCATCGACGTTACTCATTTAGCACTACTCACAAGGTGCGTGTAGCTTGAAGATAAGCTACGGACGCGGAGTAACAATACCCACGCAAGGCGATACGATCCTGTTAGAGAAGATCTACGGTTTAAAGTGGATTTCGAATCACTACAAACATACATGGCACATCCAGGACTCGAACCCGAAACCTATGGTATCGAGAGCCAGACCGCTAGCCACTCGGCCCAAGTGCATACTATTCTTGAGTAAGAAAAAATACTGTTTGGATATCTTTCTAAACGGAAATTTCTCTCTATACAGGGTGATTCAACTTGTCATGGGACTAACGTTTAGAGGTGGTACAGCTTATTAAAACATATATTTTCTTTAATAGGAATGTAGGGTCGGAAGTGACGTGTTTGAGGAACGAACATACTTTCAAATGAATGTCTCGCAACAGCCAGGCACATTACCCAAACTGATATTCGTCACGTGACGAGTTTCAAGTCCTGTGGCTGGCAACCCTTTTTTTTTTTTTTCAATTCCTATTATTGGTTCACACTCTCTCGAGTGTGAACCAATAGTAGGAATTGAAAAAAAAAAAAAAAGCCCCTTTGAATTTATCTATATCTTGTTCAAATTTTCAATCGTTCATAAAATACTTTTTATGCATCCACTCAAGTTCAAAGACATTTGTTTGCACTATAGTGGATAACACTGAATGTTAATGCAGTTTTTCAAATATTAATTCAGTAATTAAATTTAATTAACTGATTTTATTTTTTTCAGATTTAAGTTGCATGTATCTACCAATAGATGGCGCCAGATGTAAAAGCAAATTTTCAATTTTATTTGTAGAGGAATTTTTCTGCAATAGAGTGAAAAAAAAAGTAGGAATTGACTTTAAATTTTTTTTATATTACTTGTTTTAAAATTACGTTGAGTAATTTTAAAACAAGACCGTATCGTATTGACCATTTCCCTGTGAGCAGCCCAAAGTGGGCTGCCCCGACAAACGCTCTTACTCATTTAGCACTACCCAGGAGATAATGTAGCTTGAAGATATGTTACGGAGGCTAATCACACTACCCCCAACGCTCTACGATTATATGAGATCGAGACCTACGGTTTAAAGGGCATTCTGAACCATTACAAACATCTATAGCACCGCCAAGACCCGAACCCGAAACTTGTACCGAGCGGCAGAACGTTAGACACTCAACCATTCAGGCCCCTCTGGCTGCCAATCCCCGATGTGCAATCTAATTTATTCTTATTCTGTGTTTGCGACTGTGTTTTCATTTATGAGACTTTAGTTGACTCAAATAAGGACCTCGTTGCTCGATTATCCATTGCGATTGCGAATTGCCTGACATCTTTGCACCTGTTCGCAAATCCCTCTTTCGACGCTACAAAGCATATGTCACTTTGGTTGGTGGTCGCCATGTTGAATATTTAGTATAAACATGGAATCAAAGGAGCTCTCTGCAATGATGTTCTAAATAAACAATGTTTTCCATTTCATATCTAATTTTTTTTTGTGTTTGATCCTCAACGCGTCGCTTCCGATCCTACATACCAATACAAAACAATATATGTTTTAGTGAGCTGTACAAAGTGTATCCCACGACCATTGAATCACTCTGTATAAAGAAAAGTATTTATGTGCGTTTGTCGGTCTGTATTTTTTGTAGCTTTTCTTTTTCATTGGCCCGCGCTCTCGCCGTTGGTACCACAGGCTTCTGGTTCAAATCCTGGCTGTGGCATGGGTGTTCGGAATCCACGTTAAACTGTAGGTCCCCGTCTAAATAGCCCAAAGTGTGCAAAAAATGACCTTATAGCGACGAACATAGCCAAACCAATCTTCATTGGCGCAACAACCCATGGTAGTCCAAGGCCGTCTGCCAATTTAAAGATTTCGAGACAGGGGATGTTTTTCTTTCCACGGGGTAGAGTTGTCAGCCCTACGCCCAACACTCTACAGTCATATCAGAAACCTAAACCGAAACATGTGGCACCGAGCGCCAGCCACTCGTAATAGCTTAAATTTTAGAATAATTTAAAACCTATAAAAATACAAGTTCAATTTTTTTTAGTAAATCCATTATTTCTATTTTATCTGCGGAGCAGGCAAAAATTAAGAAAAAATTCTCGTTCATTATTTAAAATAAAATAAAAATTTTTACTTTTTACGATAAAATTGCCTTTTAAATTATTCGCCAGCAGTTCCTTAAATTCACAAAAAAATAATAGCAAGCAATTTAGATGTTAAATGAATTTATCGAATCATAACTCAAAAAGGAAAATAATGAGATGTCTATTTTTTTTTTTTTTTTTTTTTTTTTCATTGTAGGATTTTTATTTTTTATTGTTGCATAGGCGGAAGTCATGACTTTTTTTCTAAACTATTCTTTTTTATTAATTGATTGAAATTATGTTTTCTGGCAACAGATTAGCTATAAAAATCGTCTGAATAGTTGGATGTTTGGTCGTCTGCTTTCATTCATTAAAAGATAATAAATAATATGTAAGAAATCGTTTGGGTGAACGAGATTAAAAATTTGATTTTTATTTGTTTTTAAATCATTCTTGAAATTTAAACATTAAATTATGTTCATTGAGTTTGTGTTCGTTCTTTAATATGCTTCTTTGTTTGTTTTAAATAATGAGCTGTATGGAAGGCTTAGTTTTTTTACATTCTAAATTAGTTTTATTTATAAATAATTAAATAAATTATAAATTATTTTTTTTTTTATTTATTTGTGTCGATCTAGTGACGACTTTTGTTATCAGTTTTTTAATATGCTTGTGAACAATGAAAGGTAAATGTGAGGAATTAATAAAAAATAAATTTTTAAATATAAAAATAAAATAATAAAATAATATAAGAATAAAATAATACAATTTTTGAAATTTAAAAATTTCGGATTTGTGGTAAAAATTTTATATCAATTAATTATTAAATATAATAGCATTTTTTATTTTATTTATTAATAAAATGCGTATTTATGTGGAACAATAAAATAATTGCCAGGTTCATTAGCCATATTTATATAGAATAGAGAATGATGTTATATTAGCTCGTAGATTTTTTGCCAATTTTTTTCCTATTAGTTTTAATTCCCCTCCCCTTTTTCTGTGCTTTAAGTTTATTGTCTTACTGTTACAAATGGGGACTGATGCTCCTCTGTGTCACAGATTTCGGGTTCGAGTCCCGGCGGTACCATGGTTGTTTGCAGTGGTTCGGAATCCACTTTAAGCCGTATATCCCGGTCTCATATGACTGTCAGACGGAGCCCATCAGACTTCTCACCCACATCATTCCCAAACTATAAAGGGGCAACTCAGCTCCAAGCACAGTGATGTGATGTGGTGTAGTATTAGTAGTGTCAATAACGGCTGATTTTAAAAGGCCATGACATAAAATCCGTTTAGTATAGATGATAGTATGCATTCTATCACTTCGAATGATAAATGAATCTATATAAACTTGAATCACTACAGAATAGAATAAAATCTACAACACATATTGAGTTTAAAAGACGATACGTAGACAAAAAAAAAATCCCGCACCAATCAAAACCGATTACGTAATGCATTTGTAATGAAGAAGGGACAATAAATTGGCGATACTATTAAACCACTGGGTCATCTAAACATAAAACCGGTCCAGGAATTTTTTTTTTTCCAGCTGTGGGACTTCGGCCTCTAAAGAATAAGACAGATAAATAATTGAGAATATATTCTTAACCTTCGATAAGATGGCAGGATCTATAATGTCAGTTGTTTGAGTTCTGTTCGAGCATTGTTTACGAGCAGATTGATGGAGAATGGTATGGCGCCTGAGAGTATAAGTATGGATACTTGAAAATTTATCGAAAATATGAATATATACTGACAGTATGAATACTTCAATATGTACTCTTGAGTATGCCTTGACAGCATGAGTACGACTACTTGAGTAAATAAAAGAGAGTTTTTGCATACCGTATTTTGGACGTCTGTTAGCTTTTTCTCCCAAGCGCGCACGCTCAGAAACATTATTACAGATACGCATGCGCAATTTCCTATGAGCATGCGCGCTAGGGAGAAAAAACTAACGGACGTCCAAAAATACGGTATGCAAAAACTCTCTAATGAGAGCAGGAGTCTTAGTATCTGTTTGTAAGCAGACGGCCTTGACTCAGCATGGGGCTGTTGCTCCTATAAAGAAGAAGAAGGAGTATGAATATTTGAGTATGTACCTTTGAGCATGCACTGACCGTAAGAATATGCGTGCTTAAGTATATACTGAAAGAAGGAGTGTGACTTCTTGAGTATATACGGGGAGTTTTAGAATGAGTATTCAACCTCACACAGGTTGCCAAGAAAAATATATTAAATATATATATATATACATATATATATATATATGGTATATCTGCTGTTTAGATACACACATATTTTAGAACGATTTTTTCCAGGAAGGGCAACTCGGATTTGCAACTTTCCTGACTCGTCTCAAACCCAACGAAAAAGGTTTGCAGTCTGCAGCTTAAGGATTTACAACACTCGTTCATGGGTTACTCGTTCAGGGCTTATTAGTTTTCGAACTCAGCTTCGGAAACCGAGAGCTCTGACCACTTGAGAGTTAAAATCCTATTTGAGTCCAATGCACTTGAGTTAAAATAAAACTACTACTAAACTAAACTTTTTTTTTCTGATCGACGATCTGTGTTGTTGTTGATGTTTTCTTGAATACCAGTGCATGGCGAGTTTGGAAGAAATGGACCAAATAGCTTTCTTAAATTACGAAAACATCGATTCATCTTGTCCATCAACTTCGAATAAACAAACGAGTCATGAAACGGTTCGTTCACTCTTCGTTGAAAACTGGAGTGGCAACAAATAGCTGAATTATTTGTGCCGTTCAAGTATATCAGTGTTTATCCCCATTATCAGTAAACACTGGTGTTTAGCGTTTTAGAATATTTATGGGTATGATTTATTTGCAATTTTCATTAAATCATGGTTGCTGGAACATTACGCTACTTAAAAGTTATAGAAAAGCACTAACTAATTTTAATGTTATTATTAATTTTTACTAATTAAACTTTAATTAATTAAAATTTTAATGTTATTGAATATTTTTAATATTTAATATCTATTAATTATTATATGTTTAATGTTATTTAATAGTTAATATTTATATCAAATTTTAATTTTATTTTAATGTTAATGTTATAAATTTTAATGTTATGGTAAATTAACTAAAATACTTTTAAGTGATTGATTTATAGATGACATCTGGAATCCTATCACTCTTAGTTGTCTTCTTTGACAAGTTTTTAGTTTGCGTTTCTTTAAAGCTGCGTCCAGACAAGAGAGTGAGACAAGCGAGTCGTTCTCACTAACCAAATATAAACCGGTTTGTCTCAGTATGGACAGAACCCTCGGAGTGAGTCAATTGTCTCTCTTCCCCTCCAATCAAGGTCGTTTTTCTCTCTCATTAAAAGCGTTCCCGTGAACAGAATTGTCGACTAGTTGTCACTCAAGGACAGAGATAATGTGGCTAGTTTCTCGCAGTCAGACAAAGACACTCGGGGCGAGAACTACTCGCTTGTCTCGTTCTTTCGTCTGGACGCCGTTTAAAGCAGCATACAGATCACAGAACGAGACAAGTGAGTTTTGGATTTTGTTTGTCGATATCTAACCAATAACAAACCAAATCCAGTTTTGGAGCACCGATTATAAACCTGTTTGTCTCAGTGTGGACAAAACACTCGGAGTGAGTCAACTGTCTCTCCGCTTCAACCAGGATTGTTTTTCATGTCTCATCAAAGGGATTTCTCGTGCATGTGATTTTCGACCAGCTTTTAGTCACAGCCAGGAAAACATGCCTTGTTTCTCATGGTCAGACTGATTCCTTTTCTTTTCTCGTCAGCTCTCTTCAGCTACCGGTACGACAGTTTCAAGGCAGACCGTGTACAGACGCTTAGGGCACATTGGTCTATATGCTCGTAGGCCTGTCAGATGTGTTCCACTTACCGCAGCTCACTGTCGCCTGCCATTAACCTGGAGTAGAGAGCATGCATTGTGGACACCGCAACAGTGGTCTGGTGTGATGTTTTACGACGAGTCCAGGTTTAGTTTGCAGTCTGATTCTCGTCGGACTTTCATATGGAGAGCGCCAGGTACCCGTTACCACCAAGAGAACACCATTGAACGACATCGTTACGGTGGTGCAGGATGGCTCGTTTGGGGAGGAATTATTCTTGGTTCCAGAACTGACCTGCATGTTCAGAGTGTAACGATGACAGGCCAGATCTATCGGGATGTCATTCTGGAACAACATGTACGTTTGTTTCGGGGCGCCATGGGTGCTGAATTTCTGTTTATGGATGACAACGCCCGTTCTCACCGTACAAACATTGTAGACGAATGCCTTCAATTGGAGGATATCACCCGTATGGATTGGCCAGCATACTCACCGGACTTGAATCAATAGAGCATGTGTGGGATATGCTTGGCCGACGAATTGCAGCCCGTCAACCCCCTCCCACCTGTCAACCGGAACTTCGGAGGGCATTGCTTGATGAGTGGTGTAATATTCCCCAAGATCAGATTGATAATTTGATACTCAGCATGCCTAGGCGTTGTAAGGCCTGTATTGCATCGTCCGGGAGACATACTCCATATTAACCATCCTACTAACCATGTTATACTGTTTTTTGTAAATAGGTTCTATTTTGAAATTCGCTGCAGGGAGTAAAAATGGCAATTTTTATTAATTATGTCAAACATATAGCATCTTTTTGCTCTTTACCTTTTGTTTAATAAATAGACTTTACAAATAAGTCAAATTTGCTTTGCTTCTGTCTCTTTCTTTGCCTGAACTTCATTATCCTTAATTTATGGACATGAGTGTATCATCATATCCTCATATACGCATTGGGATGTTCAGCATCTGGCTTCGTGAGTCGGACTACCTGGTGGGAGTTTGCCGAGTTTTTTCAGTACGATACTCAATTGCCGGGTAGTTCTCCCTAAAAGTCCTCCTGGAAGACACTGCTATCCTTTTTCAGCGTCACGGAACCAAGTCAGACTTCTACCTACAGGTGCTCCATCCCAACAGAAGCTTCCCCTCCTTTTACTTTCCTTCCATGAGACCGCACGGGTTCTTGGACTGGGTCTAGAGGTTGCTGTCGATTAAGTGGGATAAAAAACAACAACAGATATTTAATATATCTGGTATTATTTTTGGGGCCTGATCGCAGAGTGGGTAGACGTTCTGTGCCACTGGTTTCGGGTTCGAGTTCCGATGGTGTCATAGATGTTTGTAATGGCTCGGAATCCACTTTAAATCGCAGTTTCCTGTCTAATATGACTGTAGAGCGTTGAGCGTAGGGCTAACAATCCTACCCCATAAAAAAAAAGAAAACATCTCCTCTCTGACGGCCTTGGCCCACCATGGAGATGTTGTGCTACTGATGATGATGGCATTATTTTTTATCCAATATTAAGGATTTGCTCAAATAATCCAATACTATGACAGTCGAAATACTATTTGACGCTATTTTCATATTCCTAACTGTAGACCGTCAATGTCGTTTATGAGTGCTGTCAAGTTATAAGATTTGTAATTTTCTTGTTGAGAGATTCTGTAGTGAGTAATTTACTATCAAAGTTTGTTTTTAGTAAGGATAGTAATTATGATTATAAAAAAAAAAATAACTGTCCACATGTATTGCCGAGGGCGTCAAGAAGTTAATTTTTTTAGAGTTTTTAACTTCACCACATTTTATATTATAAGATGAATTTGTTATTCACCAAATCCAAATTCGGAGTAATTCATCATTGTTGTCAAGTCTGATGAACTACCTGAAAACAATTACTGATTGCCTAATTTCTTTTTCTTCGATTCGGAAGATAAATTGCCCAATTCTTCGAAAGGGTGTTCCACGAATTGCAGCCGTCAGCAGAAATCTTGGGCAGATCGAGAAAAAATTCCTAAATTCCTGATTTTGGGTCAAAAGAACAACAGACTCAGGGTTGAAAGGGTTAAAAGTGCACTTGTTAATTTGAAATTTCAATAAAAAAATTTTCCTAAAAGAATGTGGGCTGCAACTGAGGTAAAATTAGCAAATAGTTTAAATTATTTACTAGTATTTATTAATTGGGCGAAACTGGTTAAACTTCCGATGTTTCTTGGGTTCATACTAGGGAAGATTTTAAATTTGCTAAATGCTTTTTGAAATGTAAATTAGAGGTGTTTTTGAGTTCATTTTTCTGTTTTTATTATTTATCTAAAATAAAAGAGCATTGCTAATTTTTTAAATAAATTTAATAGTAAATATATTTGTTAATTATTTAAAAAGAGGAGGGATTAAAGACTTATTGTATTAAGGTTCTTAGGTCATCCACTTTCTGTCACTCATAAAGTGTATTATGAGATGTAATATGTATGCTTTTTTCCAATACCTAAATCATTTATCATTTGTAGCACATTCAGCTTTATCTAGAACAGGGGTGGCCAACCGGCGGCCCGCCTTGAATATTTTTCTGGCCCGTGATATTTATCACTCTTTTTACAAAATATATTCATTTTAGAATGGCCAAAGTAGTGATAACCAATACATTAAAAACATACATTATGTGTACATCAATATATTCAAAAATGAACTATCGAAATAATGAGAAAAAATTCACTTTAATTTTAAAATAATATTCTTGCGAATATAGGACAGATATTGGTTGTTTCATTTATGAGTTTGCAGAATTATTAAATTATATTCTGCAAACTCATGATGCGCGCTCATCTTGGAACATTTAATATAACACTATGCTATGTTTCACTTTAAGTGACCTCAGTGACTCAGTGACCATCACTAGATACGCACAGTTGATTATTGATAGCAGAGCAAACCAGATTCTCAGTTGAAGTAGTTAAGCTTTTTTGGTTCAGCTTACACAACTTTTTTTCGAAAATGAAATTGACCCAACGTAAAACACGCTCAACCGTAACGGACGCAACACCCATTACGGCGTGCAAATACCCAAATTGAGAACAATTTGCAAAAGCTAAGTGAAAGAGTGGAGAAATAAATATCGCACTAGTAAAATGAATATTGTTTAATGATTTCATTTATATATTTTTTTATATTTCATTTTGAGTGTTCTATATTTTACAATGGGCGTTAAGTATCATTATTATTATATTATCTATGTTTACATGTAAGTATAATAGTAAAAACAATACCAATACCTCATTCTGTTTCAATTTTTCACTCCATAAAAATGTCTATAGCGGATCTAAATCTAATGTGGGGATATATAATTTTATATACTACCCGCGGAGTTAGGTTGCATTTCCAAAGTGGCCCGCAAGGTCATTTGGGTTGGCCACCCCTGATCTAGAATGTATCAATGCGAAAGAATTATTCCATTATATATATATATATATATATACACTGAAGTGACAAAAGTCATGGGATAGCAATATGCAAATTTTCAGATGGCAGTAGCATAGCGTAGAACAGGTATAAATGCGCAGTGCTTTCGCAGAGCTTTCATTTCTGTTCAAGTTATTCATGTGAAGAGTTTTGACGTGATGATGACCGCACGACGGGAATTTAACAGACTTTGAACGCGGAATGTTACTTGGAGCTAGACGCATGGGTCATGCCATTTCGGAAATCGTTAGGGAATTCAACATTCCCAAATTCACTGTGTCAAGAGTGTGCCGAGAGTATGAAATTTCAGGCATAACATCCCACCATGGACAGTGCAGTGGTCGACCGCCTGCACTTAACGACCGAGACCGGCGACGTCTGCAAAGAGTCGTAAATTCTAACAGACAAGCAACACTGCGTCAAATAACCGCAGAAATCAATGTGGGACGTACAAGGGACTTGTCTATTAAAACTGTGCGGAGAAATTTGGCTTTCTTGGACTATTCCAGCAGAAGACCGACTCGAGTGCCTTTACTGACAGAACGACATCGCTTGCAGCGACTCGTGGGCACGTGAGCATATCGGTTGGTCCCTAGATGAATGGAAAACCGTGGCCTGGTACGATGAGTCACGATTTCAGTTGGTAAGAGCTGATGGTAGGGTTCGAGTGTGGCGCAGACCCCACGAAGCCATGGACCCAAACTGTCAGCAAGTCACTGTTCAAGCCGGTGGTGGCTCCGTAATGGTGTGGGCTGTTTTTTCATGGCATGGACTTGGTCCTCTGGTGCGACTGGACCGAACATTGACTGGAAATGCTTAATATTCAGCTACTTGGAGATCACTTGCAGCCATTCATGGACTTCATGTACCCAAACAACGATGGGATTTTTATGGATGACAATGCGCTATGTCACCGGGCCACAACTGTTCGCGATTGGTTTGAAGAACATTCTGGACAATTCCAACGAATGATCTGGCCACCTAGATCTCCCGACATGAATCCCATCGAGAATTTATGGGACATCATCGAGAGGTCTGTTCGTGCCCAAAATCCTGCACCATCAACGCTTTCACAATTATGGACGTCTATCGAGACAGCGTGGCTCAATATTCCTGCAGAAGACTTCCAACGACTTGTTGAGTCCATGCCACGTCGAGTTGCTGCACTTCGCCGGGCGAAAGGAGGGCCGACACGATATTAAGAGGTATCCCATGACTTTTATCACTTCAGTGTATATATGATGCATGTTTTGTTTTTCAAATACCTAAATCATTTATCATTTGTAGCACATTCAGCTCCATCTAGAGTGTATCAAAGCGAAGCAACTATTGTATTAAGCTCATTAGATCTTTCACTTTCTGTGTATCCTATAGGATATGTTAATATAAGCATCCTAAAGTGTGCATCCTCCTTATAAGTTATATTATGTAATTTTTTTTTCTTTTTCAAATGCATAAATCATTTTTCATTCATAACACATCCAGCTTTATCCAGAGTGCATCAAGACATTACATCAAGTTCGTTAAGTCTTCCACTTTCTGGTACTTATGAAGAGTCTTATAAGATGCACTTTTTTCCAATATCTAAATCATTTATCACTCGTAGCATATCCAGCTTCATCCAGAGTGCATCAAGGCGAAACAGCTATTGCATTAGGCTCGTTAGATATACCCTTCTATCACTCGTAAAGATATTTCATTTTTGTTATTTTTTTCTCCAATACCGGGTTCTTTGACCTAAATCATAGCACATTCAGTTTTATTCAGGGTGCACCAATTACGCTGTACTCACATTTTGCTACCACAATTTTGAACAAACAGTTCCAGGTATGACATCTGAAAGATTCTCATCCTTTTTCCTCTTCCTACTGGCGGCCTCATTGCCAATTGGCAAGTTCGAATTCTGACGGTGATATGGATATTTGTGAGTGGTTCGAATCCACTTTAAATTGTAGGTTTGGTCTGCTTAGCCTCAAGTGCGCACAAAATGACCGTAAAGTGACAAAGCAAACCAAACCTTCTCCTCTTCGATTTCAGCGAAATGATTTTCCGACCTACGGATTTATCATGATCTTGCATGTATAATACGGAAGCTTTTGGATCAACTTGGCAATAATAACCTGATTAGTTTATCTCCTAAAACCAATTCACTATCCGATCTTCATTTTACAAACTTAGTAGATTAACTGAGACAACACCTAAATGTTTAGAAGTCTTTAATGAAAAGGCCTTGGCCTATTTAGGCATGTTTTCTGTCTGCGATGATTAAACGTGAATTAAAACATCCTGTTTGTAGCATTTTCACTCTTTTGCGCTCTTTATTGTCTTATATGAAATGCAATACTTGTTTAGTTGTCATTTATTTATGACATATGTTACTTAATGTTGAATAAAATTAAATGCATTTTAAAATGTAAATGTATAATAAATGCTTTTATTATTCTGTGGGAGTAATTGACTCTAACTTTTCGAGGAAATTACTATTTTTTATTTTTTTTTTTTTTTTTTTTTCGTTTTAAAATTTCAGGGACAACATGGTAGTTACTTCACCTTGACAATTGGTTTACTGTCCCGATTGAAAAATTACTTTAAATTTAATTTCGCTTGAAATTTATCCGCTTATTTATGCATAATTCTAATGACAATATTACAAATGTTCATTGGCAATGTATCCTTCCGCTGGCGGTAGTATCTCTTCGTTTAATTCAACTATTAAATTTCATATTATTAAAAATATCTCTCTTGTTAACTTTATTATTTAATTCTGTGTTGCTTGCTTTTGCCATTCAACTATTAAGTTCATAACGTTAAAGAAAGTATCTGTTAATAAAAAATTAAGCTAATAACGAGTAACAATTAATTAATTAAATTAATAATGAATACAATTTTTTTTTATAGTTCTCAAAATTTCAAAATACTCTAAATAATTTATTAATAAATTACTCAATAATATATATATATATATATATATATATATATATATATATATATATATATATATATATATATATATTATATTAATAAATTATTTAGAGTATTTAAAATTTTGAGAACTATAAAATTTTTTTTTATATATTTATATATATATATATAATTAATTATTTATATTTTTATATATATATATATACATAATCTTCTGGGCCGATATGCAGGTTACCCATAAAATTTAGAATTTAATGTAAGAACAAAATGCATAAAGCTATCTTAAGCAAACAAAAAAAGAAAAAATATCAATAAATCATATTCAGGCAATAAATTATGTTTATCAGTTATCGTTCAAAACTGAAAAAGAACATAATAAATAAAAAATAAAAATTTTAAACGATTTTCTTATATTAAAAAATTTCATTTTCACTTTGAAATGAAATTGTTTTTGTTTTCACCAGACGATCTTTTAGAAGATCTATTTTTGAAGAGAACAATTTTATTTTTTTAATTATTTAATTATTTGTACGTGAAAAAAAGTGTAAAAAAAAAAAAAATATTATGAATAAACAAGACTCTTGAAAGAAATTAAAAAAAAAAAAAAATTCCAAACGATTTTCATTTCATGAAAAATTTCATTTTCACTTTGAAATGAAATGATCTTTTGCTTTCACCAGACGATCACTGAGAAGATCTATTTTTGAAGAGAACAATTTTACATTTTTAAAATTATTTTATTATTAATACGTAAAAAAAATGTAAATAAATATTACAAATAAAAAAGTCTCGGAAAAGAAATGTAAATAAATATTATGTATAAAAAGTCTCGGGAAAGAAATGTAAGAAAATATTATGTATAAAAAAGTCTCAGGAAAGAAATGTAAAAAAATATTATGCATAAAAAGTCTCGGGAAAGAAATGTAAATAAATATTATGAATAAAAAGTCTCGGGAAAGAAATGTAAATAAATATTGTGTATAAAAAGTCTCAGGAAAGAAATGTAAAAAAATATTATGTATAAAAAGTCTCGGGAAAGAAATGTAAAAAAAATAGTATGTATAAAAAAAATCTCGGGAAAGAAATGTAAAAAAAAATATTATGTATAAAAAGTCTCTGGAAAGAAATGTAAATAAATATAATGTATAAAAAGTCTCAGGAAAGAAATGTAAAAAATATTATGTATAAAAAGTCTCTGAAAGAAATGTAAATAAATATTATGTATAAAAAAGTCTCGGGAAAGAAATGTAAAAAATATTATGTATAAAAAGTCTCTGGAAAGAAATGTAAATAAATAAATATTATGTATAAAAAAGTCCCGTGAATGAAATTAAAAAAATATTATGTATAAAAACAGTCCCGTGAATGAAATTAAAAAAATATTATGTATTAAAAAAAGTCTCGTGATAGAAATTAAAAAGAATAGTATGTATAAAAAAAGTCTCGTGAAAGAAATTAAAATAGAATATTAGGTGTAAAAAAGTCTCATGAATGAAATTTAAGAAAAGCTCGTGAAAGAAATTAAAAAAAAAAATTTTTGAAAGAAATTAAAAAAAAAAAAAGTTTGTAAAAGAAATTAAAAAGAAAATGAGAGGCTTCCCCCGAAATACAGCTCCCAAAAAAAATTACCCTTAATTTTATTGGTAAAAAAAAAACTTTTTTTTTCACAATTTTTTTACCCCTTCTAATGAAAAGGACACTTATGGTCAGAATCTCTGTCCCATGAAATTCGCTCATCTAACGAAACCGCAATGTGAACACTACATCCAAATATGCCTTCATGGAAGCAAAAAACTATAAACATTGTTTTCAAATCTGTGACCCTGAGATGCTGCACACAAATCTTCTTTCTGTGTGTGGTATTAACACTGAATTCTGTATAGCACATCGAAATTTCTCACACCGCAGACAAAAAGGTGAAACTCTATCGCTGAAATCAGAAACAAAAACTGCCCTTCAAATTACCCTTCCAACAGATACTATACTATAGATCCTCCATTCTTCATTTCCGATTTGTACAACAGATGGGCAGTTAGTTTCGGATGGTCGTATTTATTTTGACTTCTCATCTCTCAAAAAGACTAAAAAGAAGAAAAAAAAAAAAAAAAAGAAAGTAGGTCGTTAGCAAGTGGAAGCCCAGCGGCGCGTATCAAGTGGTGTTTCATTGTTCATGCCCATACCGTCCCGAACCCACGGCCGTGAACCCGCCATGATTTTTTGGCCGTGTGATCCCTCGGCATCTCTTCGCCAGCAATCAACGTGATCGCCCGTCCATTGCGGAGATGGATACGACTTCTTTGAGATGAAAGACCAAGGGTTGCCGCATTTTGGCGACTTATCGCCATTCTTTCAGATTTCTTGGAGGGAATGAAATCGCAAAGGGGAAAATCTGTAATACAGGATCTGGGTGTTTCCCCAACTGGCAAATCAGGTTGATTTATGCGATAGTAAAAGTAATGGATTTTTTTATTTATTTTTTTATTATTATAAACATTGTTACGATTATTGGAAAATACGCTCTGAATTAGAATTTGCGTTAAAGGTTTTAACGTTTCGAATGACCTCAGTTCGAGTTTTTCACTGTTTTTTTTTTTTTTATAAATAATTTATAGATAGAAAATCCGTTTAAGTTCTGGTTTTGAAATGCTGCATATATTTTTTAATCGACCTCGAATCAAACAATTGTCAAATATAAGTGAATGATTAATGATTTTATTTATTCATAATAACATGAATGATAAATTATTCAATTTTAACATCAAACCAGTTTGTTTGTTTTGATTTTAAGAGATTTTTCTCTGGAAGTTTACATTATTCATTCATTTTATTTATCTGCAATTATTTATTATTATACATTTATATATCTGCATTTATTTATTATTAAACAATTATATAACTGCATTTATTTATTATCAGGCATTCATTTTATTTATCTGGGTATATTTCTTATTAGGCGTGTTAATAGACTATTTGTATTTATGTTATTATGCACGATAAATCCGTAGGTTGAAAAGTTCTTTTGGTCAGAAGAGGCAGGAAGGGGTTAAAAATACTCCAGATGACATCCTATAGATGCAAGTCCAGAATTGTGGTAGTGAAATGTGCTAGTGCAGCAACCACAGAAAGCACTCACGTGCGGGATCTTTGGAAACGCTGAATTTGCTACATATTTGCCTGTTTTTAAAGACGAAAGGTCATAAGATTCAAGTGCTCAGTAGAAAGTGAAGAAAGATGGGTCTAGATTCATATTTTTGAATAGTTTTGTTTATTTTAAAAATGTTTCGAACGCGGTTTTTACAATGCAACTTTTTTATTCTTTCTTTTTTATTTCCATTGCGGCACTTTTTATTTCAAAAACTAATAAAATCCTTATTCAAACAGTTTATTTCGTGTTTTTTTTTCCTTTTCTCTAATAATATTTTCCAAATATTTTTTGTTTTATTTGTTTCTTTACGAATTTGTCGTTATTATATTGCTTATCGACAACATCATTGCAAAAGGGCTTCTTTGATTCAACGTTTACAATAAATGTTCAATATTTCTCACTAACATGCTTCGTAGCGTCGAAGGAGAGATGCCTAACAGGTGCCAGACATTTCTTGCACGCTGCAACCGCAATGGACAGTCGAAAAACGATACAACGACGAATAAACTGGATTCTTGTAAATGAAAACACAGAATAAGAATAAAATAGAATGCACATCAGGTTTGCCAGTCAGAGAACTTCAAACTCGTCACATGACAAGCATCAATTGACTCATTTTTTGACTGTTGCGAGAAATATGTTTGAAAGTAGACTCCCGACATTACGTTCCTAGACAAAAAAAAAAAAAAAAAAGAAAGAGTGTGTTTTAGCAATCTGTGTACCACCCTCAAAATTTATACCATGACCTTCGAATCTACCTATATATTTACGTAAATCCAAATATCTGCAATGAATGCTAAAATGGTATATTACTGTGCCCAAACAGTAAGACCAATTTTTTTTTTTTCACAAACTCTTTATTTATTCTTCCAAATTTACTTCATTGCCTTCAAAGTAATTCCCCTCCGGATACAATGCACTTACGCCAACTTTTTTTCCAATGTTCAATGCATGCTAAAAATTCATCGGCCTTCAAAGCGCACGGCGATTCACGTTTGAATCTCTTCAATCGACTCAAAACGGTGTCCCCGGAGTGGTCTTTTGAGTTTAGGGAATAGCCAGAAGTTGCACAGTCTGAATACGGTGGTTGTGGAACTAACTATATGGATTTCATTTTGGCGACAAAGTCACGAAGAATCGATGCAGTGTGAGCTGGCGCGTTCAGTGTTTTCAGTGTACCAATAATGATTTGACGCGATTGAGGCCCAAAATGGAATTGGCCGATTCTTTGAAACTCCAACATCATCAGCAAGGTCTCCAATTGTAAATCGACGGTTTTCAAGCACCACATCTTTAATTTTTTGGACGTGAGCTTCGTCGGTAGAGGTGGATGGTCGTCCAGAGGACTCTTCGTCTTCAACGCGTTTCTCTGCCTTCTTTGAACTGTTTAAACCACTTGTAAACATTTCTTTCCGATATAGGAATGCTCACCGAATGCCTTCTGCAACATTCTATACGTCTCCGCAAACAAAATTGAATGCCAGTTCTTTGCTCAATGAATTCAGACGTTTCAAAAATTGCCGGAATCGGTTTTAGCGTCTCACAAAGCCAAGTGTAACTCAAACACTAGTGAATATTGTGACAATAAATTATACACAGATGACATTGCCAGCAACCTAAAAATAAAAATAAAATAAAAATTTCACAAGCCGTGGGAATTTTAAATTTAAAACTGGTCTTTTTTTTGGATACAGTAATATCTGGTTTATTGTTTTTTCATAATGAAAAACCATGTTTTAATAATAATAAAGATAATTAACTACATTTTATTATTGCAAGCATTATTAAAGAAAATAAATAAATAGCATAACTAATAGCGTATATTAAGGAAATGTTCATTTAATTGAGTTATAATTTATTTTACAAATTGTTTTTATACTACATTAGCAAAATTTTATTTGTACTGATTCGTGGGCAGTATGTACACGAATTTGTTTTTTCTAGCCAACAATGTTTAACTTGAAATATAAAGACCAATGAATTAAAAACTTCAAATAGATAATTTATTGTATCTTTTTTGCCTGTGTTAAATTCATATGCGTAATTGAACACGTATAGGCCAGGAGCTACTACAACTACTACACTAAACCACATCACTGTGCCTAAAGCTGAGTTGCCCCTTTACAGTTTGGGAATGGTGTGGGTGATAAGAAGTCTGATTGGACTCTGTGACGCTCTACGGTCATAGGAGACCGGGACCTACTGCTAAAGTGGATTCCGAGCCACTACAAACGTTCATGGCACTGCTGGAGATTCGAACCCGAAACCTGTGGCACCAAGCGTCAGACACTCGACCATCGGGCACTTTAAATTAATTTTATAAAAATAACTTTTAATAATAATAATATTAAAAATTAAAGATTAACAATTTTATAAAAATAATTAATCAATGAAAAATTGAGCGCCAGACACTCGACCATCAGGCCCCGCTGTATTATACGATATCTATTATAAAAATTTCAACTACATGTAATTTTTTTTCCTTGTCCCACTTGATAGACAGCAACCTCTAGACCAAGTCCATGAACCCGTGTGGTCTTCATGGAAGGAGGAACGGGAGGGCATCTTCTGTTGTGATGAAGCACCCGTAGGTCTGATTGGGCTCCGCTACGCTCTTACAGTCATAGAAGACCGGGACCTAATCCTTAAAGTGGATTCCGAACCACAACAAACATCCATGTCCCCGCCGGGATTCGAACCCGAAACCTGTGGTACCGAGTTCCAGAGCGCTAGCCACACGGCCATCAGGATCTAATACAGATTATTTGAACTAGTGAGTACTGCACTAGCTATCCGATTCGAGAGAGCTACAGTAGAAAGTTGAATAGCTATAAATCTGTTGGCCAGAAAGACCTCCCTTCTGGTTTAAGGAAAAGAATGTAAACCTTTCAGCTTGTCGATACCCCATTCCAGGGGCACAAAATGAGTGTAGCCTATTCTTCCAATGGTACATCCTGGATAATGTTGAAACTGTTACATATCTGCCATTTCAATTCCAAATAATCTCAGATGAAGTATAATTTGAAAAGTAATGATTCTTTGAAGTTGATAATAATAATGAAAATGAAACCCGAATAATTTGCCTTGAAAAGTAAAATAAAATGGAAATTATGGAACCTGACCTAACCTGTTACCCCTAAAAATTGTCTTTCACGAGTAATTTACCGACGAACAGGGAAACACAATTTAAAACCTCGTTTATGAGAATATTGATGGCATCTCAGGCTGAAATTAACTTCCTTTGTATAAGGTTTGCTACAAAAGAGTTGCAAAAAAATTACTACGACTTAGAATGCGAAATATTTTAATCTGTATGCGACACACGTACTGCGAGATACGTGAAAAGGGAATTAAGTTGGGTGTTGGAGGAATTCGACCTTGATTACCTGCCATAAAATGTGTTGGTGCTGCCATCTATTGGGAGTTACCGGAAACGCACTGCTAGTTAATGTGATAATATTTTAAAAAGTTCCTTCTGTTCTTGCTAAAATAATGCACTTCAATATAATACACAAATTTGTAAAAAATTACATAAGAAAACTTTTTTTATTTAAAATTACATTAATTCATACTTAAAATATTTAAATTTACTTATTAGTTATGAAAGAATTGTTTTGTTTTTTTCACTATTTTTTTTTCACTTTATAGAAGCTGATAAGGCAAGAAGGAAATATTAACTTTCTTCCCGTATAAGAGAATATTTTGAAAATCTTTTCCAGTAAACTAACTGTCGATACGAGACGCTTACACAGTTTCTATCGAATCTCCTCGTTTAGTCAACGGTATCAATGACAGACAGACATTTAACATCTGTTTTATTTAACTGATAAATTATAAATTGTTCAAATGTGGTGTTTAAGGAATGTTCAATTTAAACTTTGACAAATGGTGATGAATCAAATTTTCGGTATAGCCAATAGTGTCGAGAAATAATCTGTAGGCCAGAAAGTTTCTTGTTTTTTATCGAAGATAGGGGTGAGAATGAAAACTGTTCTAAACTTTTGCTAATCAATCCAAATAACGATTGCAAAATGTCTGTGCAGCATAACATTCCCTTGCCTTGACTCTCCAAGTTGAAGCCTGGGTAAAGCTGAATTTGATTTATATATATACACTCATGTCCATAAATTAAGCATAATGAAGTTCAGGCAAAGAAAGAGACAGAAGCAAAACAAATTTGATTTATTTGTAAAGTCTATTTATTAAACAAAAGGTAAACAGCAAAAAAGATGCTAAATGTTTGACATAATTAATAAAATTGCGATTTTTACTCCCTGGAGCAAATTTCAAAAAGAACCTATTTACAAAAAAACAGTATAACATGGTTAGTATGATGGTTAATATGGGTCTCCCGGACGATATGGCCTTACAACGCCTAGGCATGCTGAGTATCAAATTATCAATCTGATCTTGGGGGAATATTACACCACTCATGCAATACAGTTCCGGTTGACAGGTGGGAGGGGGTTGACGAGCTGCAATTCGTCGGCCAAGCATATCCCACATGCTCTATTGATTCAAGTCCGGTGAGTATGCTGGCCAATTCCATACGGGAGATATCCTCCAATTGAAGGCATTCATCTACAATGTTTGTACGGTGAGTCATCCATAAACAGAAATTCAGCCCCATGGCGCCCCGAAACAAACGTACATGTTGTTCCAGAATGACATCCAGATAGATGGGGCCTGTCATCGTTACACTCTGAACATGCAGGTCAGTTCTGGAACCAAAAATATTCCTCCCCAAACGAGCCATCCTGCACCACAGTAACCGTGTCGTTCAATGGTGTTCTCTTGGTGGTAACGGGTACCTGGCGCACTCCATATGAAAGTCCGGCGAGAATCAGACTGCAAACTAAACCTGGACTCGTCGGAAAAACATCACACAAGACCACCGTTTCGGTGTCCACAATGCATGCTCTCTACTCCAGGTTAATCGCAGGCGACAGTGAGTTGCGGTAAGTGGAACACATCTGACAGGCCTACGAGCATATAGACCAATGTGCCCTAAGCGTCTGTACACGGTCTGTCTTGAAACTGTCGTACCGGTAGCTGAAGAGAGCTGGCGAGACAGGTCTGATGCTGTGCTCCGTCTGTTTCTTTTGGCAGTAACTGCTAAATAACGGTCCTCATTCGACGTTGTAACTCGGGGGCGACCTGTGCTGTAACATCTACTCACATTACCATCCTCTTGGAATCGTTGCCAAAGCCTGAGATGACACTCTGGGCGATTCCAAGTTCCTCGGATACTTCCAGCTGGGTACGTCCACATTCCAGTCGTCCGATAATTCTACCACGTAAAAAATCATCCATATGCTTCCTTTGTGCCATAACTATGCGCACTGAAAGGCTTTTAAAGGGCTTGTGAACAATTTTACTTCTTTGCCACCATTCCTTATATACCCCTCTCTTACACTCTCGTCATTGTGACGTACTATCCGCGCCATCTGGTGGTTTCCTGTAATTTGCATATTCTTCTTCAAGATGTGTGTGATAATTCTACAGGTGAAATTTTTATTTTAGAGTTCAATTTCTGTGTGATTCTGAATTATCCTTGATTTATGGACATGAGTGTAAATATGCCATTCAAGCATATTATTAACTGAGATACAAATTCTTGGCTTTTTTTTTTTAAAAAAGAGAGAAAATACTAGAAAAAAAAATTGGTTTGAACAGAATGAACCGTTAAAAGAAAATTTTGTGTAAGAATTCTTGATAGAATATGTCATAGGTAGCTGTTAATTTGAAAAAAAAAAAAAAAAAAATCCCGGACTGGTTGATTTTGACTATTGTGGAGCTGTTTGAGGTAGGAAAAGTACCTTCCAATTTGAATAGTGTAGCAATGCAATCTGGGTATCTATGAGTAAAACAAAAAAAAACTTAATTAATTTGATAATATAATTAAGTTCCCGGTTCTTTTATGATTTTGACTGATACTGTTATGGTAAAATTTCCGTAGCATTCCACAAAAAATGTTTGGAAAAAAAGAAAATGAGAGAAGGTATTCTTCAAAACAGGTTCTTCACTTCGCGCACGACTTGCGCATTTTTAATAAAAAAATTTTAAAATTAAAAATTTTTTATTAAAAATGAACATGCATTTTACCACGGACTTTACATGATGTACATTTCAAAAACTGCAATGAAATACGTGTTTCTAACACTAACGATCATGTTAATCAGAATAAAAAAAAATTATGCCATTCTTGCATTCTCACTTTATGAGATCTCATTAAACGTGATTCTTTCTTTGTTGAAAATAAACTACTAATTTACATGCTTCTCCCATTATCACACCTGTCTGTCCAGTTTGGGGCTCAGCTGCGGAAACTAGAACTATTAAATTGCAAGTATTAGAAAATAAAAATTATTCGCATGATGACTAAAGCAAGATGGTTCCTCAGATATGACGGCATTCATTTCTCCCTAAATCAATCTAGTTAGCATCAAGTTATTCATTCTTTAAACTTCTACGGTTTTCCTTTTTACGGTTGAATCTGCAAAGTCCGAATAATGTTTATCAAGCCAAGCCTTGGTTTCAATAGTATTTTTTTTCTCCAAAAAGCAATGCTTTATTAACACACGAAATTCTTTTTATCCATTTTTTCAAAAATCAATCACGCAAGGCTTCACTAAAAATGCTATAACTCACATATTAATAGTGCAACAGCTGTCAAATTTATACATTTTGTCTTTTGAAGGTTAGGGCTAACTAAAAATCATATGGACTTAATACTAGTAGCGCCATCTATGTGTCAGCCTACGAACATGTCAGCCCAACTGTTAAGCTGGCTGTAAAGGTTTCTGGTTTCAAATTGATTAGTTATTAACCCCCCAGTAAAAAAAAAAATCTTGTAATAGGAGTTGTAAAGACGATAGTTCTGCAGGGATTTCACACCCACAAAAAAAAAAGAAGAAAAATGCAATCCAATAAGCCTGTAGCAGATGATGAAATTGCAAATGGGTTGGCTGAGCATTCGGAAAGAGTACTCGAGGGATGTGAGATACGACAACCATGCGAAGGTGACCCACAAATAAAATGTTTAAAAATATTTTTTGCATTAATAATATCATTGTACCAACTTATAATAATTAAATAGTATCATACAAAAATAAGATATTTTGTCATTTCTTTTCATTCATTTTAACACATCACATGACAGCGCGTTATATGGCATTTAGGAAATAATCTTTCTTCTAATGCTTATGACGTGCTGGCGCGTAATCAAAATATTGTATTAGGAAGGCCTAAATATTACTAAGCAATATTTGGACCCTTAAACTTAATTATACTTAGTAATTTACACTCAAGAGCCAAGACATTATGACCAGCTGTCAATAACAAGTTGGCCCACCTTTGGCGCGCAACACAGCTTCAACCCGCCTTGGCATGGATTAATACACCACTCAATACCAGTTAAATTTCCATGATCACGTACCTTCCAATGTTCAGGCGAAAAAATGTAAGGTGCCCATTTACGACATTCCATTGACCCATTCATAAAACCTGTTTTATTACCATTTTTCTACGATTCATTATAAAAAGTAAGTTGCTTTCTGAGAAAAACCCATTTCCATGACGGAGCGAAAGTGTAGAATATTTAATCATGATGTTGTTGTCCTCATTCCTGAGCAACAATCGTGGCTTCTGCTTTACCTCTTTTGATTTTTTTATATATATTATTTGTTGTGCTATAGCCCTTAGATGGATGACAAAGTACTTTTTCCATCAAGATTACTTTAAAGGACAGGACAGTCTCCTGCCTTAAGTCTGAGATAAAGTCGTAAAACTTCCAATATAACTGTCAATGGGTGATACTTACACATGCAGTCAAGTACGAGTTCCCTTGTTTTGAAATCAGTGACAATAATCTGCACCACCAAAGGACCAAAGGTTTTCAACCAAAGATATATTGGATGCTATCAATGTACGTTACTATAGAGCCATAAATCTTTAATAAATTAAATCAAAGTTTGTGATCTCTACTGTAAATCAGAAATTTATTAAATGAGCTATCAGATATCTATTTTAACTTTTTTATCATTATCATTATCATCATTGGCGCAAACAGCCTCACGCTGGCCAAAGCTATTTGCATACTGGCAGATTTCAAGACAGAAGATGTCTTTTTAAATGGTAGGGTTGTCAGCCCTACGCCCAACGGTCTACAGTCATATTAGACTGGACCCACTGTTTAAAGTGGATTCCGGTTAATCTTTAGGGACCATAACCCAAGAGTTGCACCGCTGTCATTCATTTCAAGCCCCAACTTTACCCAGGGGATATTTCTCTCTTAAAGCTTGAAGATTTTTTTCTGTAACTTTCGCAAACGTAGCGTTTTATTTTCCCGCAATTTTTCTAAGAATCATGTTTAGACAGTGCCAAGATTTAAAGCGGATAATTTTAAACCACTACAAGAATGCTTAAAAATATAACTGTTTTTATGCTTAGTAACAAGTAACGAACCCAATTCCTCCTTTTTTTTTCACTCTATTACAGAAAGTCCATTAGCATTTTCATTCATTTTTTTAAGGCCATCATGCCCCAACTATTTATGAATTAGAATAAATTAAAAAAAAACCTATAACAATTATTAAATTTTTTGTCCTGAATATTTGAAAAACTGAAACACAGTGTCATTTTAAAAAGAAATTTTCAGTGGATTTTTTTTGAAATGCAAGAAAATATGTCCTGTTTAGAAAAAATATTTGCATGTATTTTTTATGCTATAAGAAGGCATAGCTTTGTTATTTCATAAATATATGTATTGAGAGATGACTGAATTGTTAATACCTTTTTGAGAAAACTGAACAACCCAGAAACTCGAGATTTAGTATTCACCTAACACGATGATTTATTTGAGATTTTGTTTCTATTTTTAATAAAATCTCATCCAACCACGTGTAACATGTAAATACGACGCATTCATATTCATACCATTCAATTCCCTGGAAATAAAATGATAAAAAACAAAACAAAAATCTTTTTAATATGCAGTAGACGTAAATTAAAACGATATAAAACGTCTATCACATCCTGTCCCTTCTGACGTTTAGCGTACTCAAATGTCCATCATTCCAACTAGGTCAAAACACTTCTTGCAAAGACGAAAAATTTGCATTGCTTGTAAAAACACAAAAACCCGCCAAATGCCCTTCGAAACAACGCCAAGCGTGCGCCAAGGAGCCGTGTCAAATGCCAATGATGTCCTAATAACCCTAGAATGGACAGAAAAATTCCAACAGCCTCTTTGTACAAGTAACTGACCATCATCCACTGTGAACTAACAAAAAGAACTAAGAAATAAGTTAGGGTTATAATAAAAATTCATAACACATACTCACGAACTTTTTCTTTTTTCTTTTTTTCTTTTTCTTTTTCTTCTTCCATTATCTTAATGGTTAGACAATTGTAGCCTGGAGGTAAGGATGGTAGAAGAAGAACATTCAAAGATCACACGAAGATGTTCGTTTTTTTTTTTTTTTTTTTTTTTTTTTTTTTTTTTGGTCCATTGTGTTTGGTTGGGATGATAGAAGGTGACATATTGTGCTGTGGCGTCTCACAGGAGACAATTTGGGTAGGGTGCAGGTCGGTTGTGGTCTCTCAACCGTTTAGGCTGTTGACATGTTTAAGCCCTCGGGCCCTTTTATGGGATTTAAACCGTTGAGTAGCAGGTTGATTGTTCTTGCTTCTGTTTTAAAAGATGTTTTTCTTACTTACCAAATAACGCTGTGAAAGGGGTGGTACTTTATTTATATATATACAAATAGGTTATATTATCTTATGCATAAGTGTTAAAGAAATGTTTTTAATCGATTTTGTGAAATTGTTTTTGATGTTTGTGAAAATTTAAAAAAAATTATTTGAAATTCGATTTTTTAAATTGAGCTGGAGATGATTGAAAGGTTTCTAAAGAGTGAAGTCTGGAAGAATAAATTAAAAAAAAAAAAAAAAATTTTATTTAAAGTTATTCAAATTCAAAGCTGAAATATTTGAAGCTATTTGTTGTGGTTACTGATAAAATTATTTTATATTAGAAATATTGGCTTTTTTACAACAATATTTCTTTTATATATATATATATATTTTTTCATGTTTCAGACTGGCAGGTAAACGAGCATACTAGGGAAAATAATGTTTTTCAGGTAACTACTCCATCGCAAGTACTTCATTGCAAGCATATTTAAAGAAGTTTAATGAAAACGTATTTATCAGCTCATCATTTTTGAAATACCCTCTCTATTAGAGCCAGCAGAATATCACTTGTTTATTTATTTTTTGCGAAAGGTTTGTCTGGTTCTTTGTAGTATAATTTTTTCCCCATTTTTGTCAGTATTGGAAACACTGGCAGTGGTGTAATTTTACCTAAAATGTTTATAGCAACATCCTTCATCAGTTTGTTGTGGTAACTAAATCCTCAAGAGAACAAATCTCATTTGTTTCTAGTATAAGATTTTTTTTTTTGTTGCAAAATCTTCCAACAGCTTACACAATGGCAGCTAATTTTGTAAGAGTCTATTGAATAGCTAGCTTGAATCTTTGAGATTATTATGTATGTTTATGATATCATCTAATGTATATGATGTCGCCTAAACAGGGTATGTATTGTAACTTTTACCAATACTGCTTTCAGAGGATATTAGCACCATTATCTGTTGTGCATAAATATAACAGGAGGATTGGAGTTATGTCTAAACTCTAATAAGATAATGTATCAGTGAGAACCTCAATGATATTTTTTACATTTTAATGTTTTCCAAAAGGAAGACAACTAAAACATGGGTCTTTTAGTTTTCTGTCTATAAAATGAATTGGGATAGCTATCATTGGTATATTGGCCATGGATGACCAACAATCTGTGGTCATGGACGCATCATCAGATTTTACAATTACTAATTGACGTTCGATTTCGTCTTTCGTTTCAGTAAAATGTTTCGGGACTTGATAGTCGAGTGGCTAGCTCTCACAGTTTCGGGTTCGAGTCCCGGCGGTGCCATGGATGTTTGTAGTGGTTCAGAATTCAGGTCGTAGGCCCCGGTCTCATAGGACCGTAGAACATTACAGTGTCCAATCAGACTTCTCACCCACATCATTCCCAAACTATAAAGGGTAACTCAGCTCTAAGCATAGTGATGCGGGGTGTGTGTAGTAGTAGTAAAATGTTTCGGAACAGAACTATTAGAAAAAAATTTCGCACTGGTAATCTGTAATGGGGTCCTGATGGCCGAGTGACTAGCGGTCGGTGCCATAGATGTTTATAGTGGTTCGGAATCTACTTTAAACCGTAGGTCCCGGTCTATTATGACTGTAGAGTGTTGGGAGTAGACAACCCTATCTCTTAAAAAGAAAACATCTCGAACTTTGGCAGTAGGCAGGCGCCTTAGTTCACCATGGGTTGAACTGTTGCGTCAATGAATCTGTGCTGAGGATTGAAATATGATTGGGGATTTTCGCCATTTCTTTAATTGGTTCAGATTCTACTAAGTTATATAGATGCATCGTTGTTGCAATGACCCCGGTTAATGCAGCTGGGGACTGCTTTTTTGTACTAGATGAAATAGGTTGGAAGTCCAATAGATTCTCTTGTTTTTTTCTTTGCATTGTGGCAGCAGAGATCATTTCAACATCAGAACAAACTTTATCAACAACAGAAGAACTGAAGACTTCTAATGGTTATAACGAACTGAATGGCCGAGTGACTAGCGCTCTGTCGCTCGGTAACTCGGGTTGACCGGCGGTGCCATGGATGTTTGTAGTGGTTCGGAATATTAAAAAGTTTTATGGGATGATGAAGTTTCAGATGGGGAACTAAATCATTCATTCATACATCAATGGTTTTTGTCAAATACTGGATATTTGCAAATTTTGTGATATTGAGATGGGGATTTTCATTTGAGATTATTTGCCTCAGTGGCAGTCAAACCAAAGAAACTCCATGTAGAATTCGCGGCCCATTGGTTAACGCTCTGGCCTTTGGTGTTTTAGGTTCGAAATGGGTGTTTGTGAGTGGTTCGGAATCCATCTTAAACTGTAGGTCCCAATCTAATAAGCTCCGAGTGTGAACAAAACGACCGTATAGCGACAAATCAAACCAAACCATGAGAACTTGCAGACTTTTGGAGAACTAGCCGAGCATATGATGGACAGTCTAAGCTGCGACATTTAGGGTACATCCTGCAAACAAATAATTACTTTGCCCATCATAAAATTTGTTATTTCAAAATCTCTTTAAAAATTACTTCATTGTAAATTTTTTTTATCTTCAAAAATAAAAATGCTAAGCTACAATATATATCTTTATATATACAATTCTTCTGTACATGTGTTTGTCGCTGAACTCCTTCTAAACAGCTGGCCCGATTTTGATGAAATTTTTGTGTGTGTTTGAGTAGGTCCCTGGATGGTTTAGATTCACAATTGGACCCAGTAGGTGAACTTGCAATCGATATAATTCTTCTGTGCGTGTGTTTGTTACTGAAATCTTAAAATGGGGAATGTTTTTATGCCATTCCCTTTGTTGTAAATCGTCACCAGAGGGTGCTGCAGTTTATCAACTCGTATACTGTTCAACCAATCGCTATGAAAATTTATAATTAGTGGTGATATGTATTTGAGTATGGAAAATAGGTTCGCGCTGTCCACTTTATGGTTACTTGCCACCAGAGGGTGCTGCAGCATTTCATCTTATATATAGTTCAAAGGATATCCATGAAAATGAGTATGCACATATTGGAACATTGAAAATATGCTATATTTGCGATATGTAATTTTCTACAATGCAATTTTTTTCTGCAGGTCAATGTATGATGGGTTCAACTAGTATACATATAATAGTGTAGATGAGGAACGGTCATGGTAAATAGTTTTTAATCAATCCCATCTTATAACGATAGATACATTTCATTTTAAAGTGAAATAAATTATAATATTTAAAATCATTATTCCAAATCAGTCACCCATATCGGAAGTCAACAATGGTGGCAGTCCACGAAATATCAGCCAAGTGAATGAAAGCTGGATGCATCCTAATATTTAAATATGTAAATAATACATAATAAGTTGATTTAGAATATCAACCTGTCTTAGAAATAAGTAGTTTTCAATTCCAGATGGAAAAAGATTATAAATTGGATAATTAGAAAATTGATAAATAATAACGTGTAAATTTAAATAAAAAGTATTATATTGATGATGATAAAACGATAGATTCGATGGAAGAAATCATACAATCATCATAAAAGAATTATCAAATCATCATCTGAATAATGGACGAAGTTGAATTAATTATCTGGCGATATTAATTGTTTGGCGATCGCCATTTCGGCGCCAAATTAGCGCTTTAGTAAACGACGTATACTCCGGTAGAAAGTCTTAAAAATAAGATAATCAAACGTTATGCAAGTATCTAAACTAATTTTTCTACAAAAGAATTTATAAAAATTAAAATTGACTGAATTTAGATTGAAAAATTCAAGGTTTAGAATTTTAAGCCATTTTAGATAATATTGCAATTGTAGCCTGTGAAATTTAAGGAATTCAACAAGTCAAATTTTATTTCATGTGAGAATTCTTGATAATAATAATAATAATAAATAATTAAAATAATTTATTAGAAAATATCTTTAATCGCAGTCTTTTAAATGAAGGAAATTCACAATGCAATTATATAGAAAAGCTGACGAACAAATATCGAATATCTGAAATCGTCGGATATCTCTAAATCGAGTTATATCGATTTAGAACACCTCCATGTTGAAATCGCTTTTTTTTTTTCGCGGCTCGAATTTGCCGATCATTTCTGAAGTAACATCAATGTTACCTTTTCGATATTAACCGGTATTTAACAGTCGGAACTACGATATTACATATCGATATCTTAAATCGTAATTTCGGTAAAGTAATAATAATAAAATCGGATGTGCGATGATGGACTTGCAACAATATTTTGATGTATATCGATTTATCGCCCAAGCCTAATATATATATACAATATATATATATAATCGCTTAATTTTTCTTCAGTCCTATACCTTACCAACTCTGAACTGCCTACGCCATACTATGGAAATATAAATATCTAGATGTATTTCAGGGGTCTGATGGCCGAATGATTAGCTCTCTTTCTCTCGGTGCCGCAGGGTTCGAGTCCTGGCAGTGCCATGAATGTTTGTAGTGTTTCGGAATCAACTTTAAACAGTAGGTCCCCGTGTAATATGACTGTTGGGCATAGGGCTGACAACTCTACCTAGTAAAAGATAGCATCTCCTCTCTCGAAATCTGCCAGCATGCAGACGGACGGCCCTGGCCCACCATGGGGCTGTTCCGCCAATGAAGAAGACGATGTATTTCTGACTCGGATGAAGTCATCTAGCAAGTAGAAATATCCCACCATAGAGTAAGCATGTAGCAAAATCCATATTTTGGTGCCAAATTGGGGGTCGCTAGATGGTGATGATTAATTTATCTTAGTCTCCATTTTTTACTAGCTTGTTTTTTATGATGACTTCTCCGACAGGTCATTTTTTATGACATATGGTCATTTCTTATTCGGTCTTGTTATATGAGGTGCTTTTTGTGTGTGAAATTTTTCGTAGTTACATAATGAACTTTTCATTGTTCTTATAAGCCTGATTCTAAGACACCAGGTATATAAATATTTACAAGAAATGGATGAAGCCATGTCAAATAAGCTAGTATTTTATCTATAACAATCATTATTTCTGATTCATAAAGGGTCGTTGATTCCGAATAGTCTAAATGCATCCTACCCCTTCTGCAAACCTGGTACTCTCGCATATAAATATGTACAAGAACTGAACGAAGTTATATATTTTATACATATTGTATATATTTCTATGTTTATATATTTCGACTATTTTATATATAGTGACCACTCTTTCTAGCTCATCAGGGATCCTTACATAAGGAGTCATTGATTCTGAATCGTCTAAGTGCACCCCATCCTTCCTAAAGGTTTGTAAACCTGGTGTTCAGACATCTCGCATATAAATACGTAGATTTCAAACCGTTTCCAATAGATTCATCCCGGCCGAGCCCCCAATTTTTGTAGATTTCTTTACCAGTCTAACAACGGCTGGACTTTTGCTGTGGGTGTCTAGGGGATTTGACAGACAAAATGAAGTAACGTGATTTTCCTTTAAATAAAGCCATTTAATTTCCCTCTATAATACAGTGATATTTACATTAGTTATTAATTAAGTGCGAACATCTTCTCTCGCTGCTTGACGCAGCCTGCCCCAGTCTCGGCTCCTCTCTCGTTGTTCGCCTGCGTTCTTCTCCCTTTCTTCATCTACGGGGACCTGTGCCCCTTCCCCTGGGTCAGAGTTCAAAGTTGAATACTCCCCCACATTGTAAACAGGCTCTGTCAAAGACAAGCAACCGTGATGTGTCGCCGCCTGCTGATTAACACACAAGCAAATCCTACATAAATATGTACAGAAAATGGACAAGGCCATGTCCATAGTATTTTATCTATAACAATCACTCTTTCTGACTCACAAGGTGTCGTTGATTCCGAATCGTCTATGTAAATCCTACCCCTCCTTGAAGTTTGTAAACCTGGAACTCAGACATCTTGCATATAAATATGTACAAGAACAACTGAAGGAAGTTATATATGTCATATTTATATATTCTATATATTTCTATGTTTATATAATTCTAATATTTTATATATAATGACCTAGTTCCTTAGGGATTGTTACATAAGAAGTCGTTGATTCTGAATCTTCTAAGTGCATCCTACTCCTCCTAGAAGTTTGTAAACCTGGTACTCAGACATATCGCATATAAATATGCATAGGAACTGAATGAAGTTATATATTTTATATATATTGTATATATTTCTAGTATTTTATATGTAATGACCACTCTTTTGGTTCATAAGGGGTCGTTGATTCTGAATCGTCTAAGTACATCTTATCTCTCCTAAAAGTTTGTAAATTTGGTGCTCAGACACCTCGCAAATAAATATGTACAGAAAATGGAGGAAAACATATCAAATATGCTAGAATTTCATATGTAATAACCACTCTTTCTAGTTCACAAGGGATTCTTGATTACGAATCGTCTATGTGCATCCTAACCCTCCGAAAAGTTTGAGGTTCCTGGTGTTCAAACTCTCCGCAGATAAATATATATATATATATATATATATATATATATATATGTACAGAAAGGGATGAAGACATATCAAATATGCTAGAATTTCATATGTAATAACCACTCTTTTCTGGTTCATAAGGTGTCGTTGCATAGGTTCACAATAACGAACGTGCCTTCCCTAAGGTCAAAAGGACCTTACTGGTAATATTACGACACGACGCAATTTAAAAACACAGCAAGAGTAAATGGCTGTAATGTCTCTGAGATTTTTCTTTTTCAGAGCCAGTTCAATGTCAGACATTATGATTCGCCGTTGCACAATCATTCGATTCGTTCGCCGATAACATTGTTAAAAACTGGAGGTGAATGCTAAGCGCACTTTTTGTTTTAGCGAACCATATCCTGTGTTTTTGGCTCTTCGTTTTCTGAACGATTCGTTTCGCAACAGCAGGTTTTAAATTGAGTCCAGTTAGGCGTGACACTTTCTGGCGGTTACAGTTCTGTCAGCGAACGTCACCAAAGCTCGACGACTTAACAATTATTTCCTGGATTTCGAAATAATCATCACGTCCTTTCTGTCTGCCTGCTGTAATCAGTGGCCGTTCATTTTGTTTGTTAATTCAACACGTTATTAAATTAGCAATGAAATGTTAAATGAGGGAAATCATTGAAAACAGTAGCGGAAAATTGGAGTTGGAATTTCAGCATTTTGAAGGAATCGGTTTACAAAATTTCTGCCCCTTTTATTAAAATAACATTAATTTTTTCCAAAATTCTAAGAAATGTCAAAATTACCTTTCCAAAATTCTAAGAATTAATGTTAAAATTACTTTCCCAAAATTCTAAGAATTAATGTTAAAATTACTTTTCCAAAATTCTAAGAATTTATGTTAAAATTACCTATCCAAAATTCTGTGAATTAATGTTAAAATTACTTTTCCAAAATTCTGTGAATTATGTTAAAATTACTTTCCAAAATTCTAAGAATTAATGTTAAAATTACTTTTCCCAAAATTCTAAGAATTAATGTTAAAATTACTTTCCAAAATTCTAAGAATTAATGTTAAAATTACTTTCCCAAAATTCTAAAATTCCCAAAATGTTAAAATTACCTTCCCAAAATTCTAAGAATTAATGTTAAAATTACCTTTCCAAAATTCTATGAATTAATGTTCAAAATTACCTTTCCAAAATTCTATGAATTAATGTTAAAATTACCTTTTCCAAAATTCTATGAATTATCGTTAAAATTACTTTTCCAAAATTCTTAGAATTCATGATAAAATTAATGTTTTTAATTCCACACGTTATCATATTAGTAATGAAATATTAAACGATGGAAATCATTGAAATAACTTTAATTTTCTCCAAAATTTTAGGAATTAATGTTCAAATTAAATGTGAAGGAGGTAATTCAATTGTATCCTTCAATAAATAGCAACGACAGCGACTGTGTAGCAGCAAAAACATTTTTAGTAACATAGCTGTTTCTGGACTTTTCTCAACACCGAGGCTTTTCAAAAGCTATCCTGGATCCACAATAAAAGATCTCATAGAAGCTACTTTAGTGTTAAGGAAAAATAAGATTTAGATAAATATAAATAAGATTAAATTTTACACGAAAATTCGAACATGCTGAAGTTGCTTTCGAAATGGGTGGCGTATTTGCCCACACCGGACCAAAAACAACGCGTTGACGATTCAGAGCGCTGTTTGGAACTGTTCAAGTGAGATAAAAGGATTTCTTGCGTCGGTATGTGACATGGATCCACTACTACACACCTAAATCAAAATGATCGTCAGCTGAGTGAACAGCAGCCGGCGAAAAGCCGTCCAAAGCGATCAAAAACTCAAAAATCAGCAGGCAGGGTTATGTCATCCTTATTTTGGAACCCGTATGATATTTTATTCACCGACTATCTAGTGAAAGATAAACCTATCAATAGCGAATATTACATGTCATTATTGGATCGATTGAGCCTAATAACTATGGAAAAAAGTGCTGTTTCTTCAAGACAATGTCCCGTGTCACAAGTCGATGATAACGATAGTCATATCGAATGAATTACGTTTCAAATTACTTCACCATCCACCGTACTCTCCAGATCTGGCCCCCAGCGACTATTGGCTTTTTGCAGACATTAAAAAGATGTTCCAGGGAAAGAAATTTGGCTCAAATGAAGAATTGAATGCCGAAACTGAGGCCTGTTTTGAGAGCAAAGACAGATCGTTCTGCAAAAAAGACTTCAAAAAGTTAGAGGAAAGTTGGAACGGATGTATCACTTTTGAAGGAGAGTATGTTGACGAATAAAGTCGGATATCTAAAAAAAAATTGTTTTTCTAAGCTAGACCGGTGATTTATTGAGTGATGTGTTGTTGTCGTATCCCTCATGGAAGGAGGGAAGAGGGGTGCAGCTTCTGTTCTGATGGAGCACCCGTAGGTAGAAGTCTGACTTCTGCTCCGTGTCTCTCTTACAGTCATAGGAGACCGGGATCTACTGCTTAAATTGGATTCCGAACCACTACAAACATCCATGGCACCGACAGGACTCGAACCCGAAACCTGTGGCACCGAGCGCTAGACACTCGGCCATTCAGGCGCGAGTGATGTGTTAATTATAAAATATAAAAAAAAAATCTTTTAAATGATATTTAATCTTTTAAATTAATAGTAAAAATTGTGTACTAAAGATAATTAAAAAATATATTTTAAAAATCTAGATTTTGCAAATTATAATTTAAAAAGGCTAGTTCAGGCATTTTATTGTTCGTTTCTCGATTATAAATTACTCATTTTTAGAAAAAACTTTTTCATGTGGAACTGATGTGGCTGTTATGTATATCCTTTTTTTCATTATCTCGAAAAGTTTTGGATATATCTGAATGTATCGATTAATTTCAACAATATTGGCTGTGCTGTTATTTTCCTTTTCTATGGAATGAGCAGTTTCTCTATATGAGCAGCAGTTTCTTTATGTTGTTTTTCTAATGCAGCTGGCAATACAGAAACAGATTTTTATACCATAAACAAGGGCTGCATCGCTGTTACTCATTTAGCACTATCTAGGGGGCGCAAGTAGCTTGAAGATATGCTAAAGACGCGAGTAACACTATCTCCACAACGATCAACGTTCCTATTAGACCGGGACCTATAGTTTAACGTGGATTCGAACCACTACAAACATCCATGACATCGCCGGGACTCGAACCCGAAATCTGTGAGGAGTGGCAAAGCGCTAGTCACACGGCCATCAGGCCCTAGTTTTATAATTGTGACATTCTTTTCGGAGTTGATATTTTCAGTAACTTCCAAAAGGTATTTCAGCATTTCTGAAGCCTATTCAATCACTTTCCTGTCATTTTGATTTAAATGTCCATATTCAAAATGTATAATGGCCGAAGTGAATATCAATGGTTCTCTTAATTTTAATTAAACAAACATTTACAATAAACACAACATTTTATCAACAATTACATTAAACACAGCATTTATTAACATTAAACAACATTTACATTAAATACTACATTTATCAACATTAAAAAAATTTACATTAAACATCATTTATCAACATTTACATTTATCAATATTAAACAACATTTACATTAAATACTACATTATACAACATTTATATTAAACATTAAAAAATATCATTTATCAACATTTATCAACATTGAATATGGCATTTATCAACATTAAATACGACATTTATCAACATTAAAACAACATTTACAAATAAACAACACATTAAACGACGTTTATCAACACATTAAACACAACATTTATCAACATTAAACAACATTTACATTAAACACAACATTTTCATTATGTGATGTTCCATTTATCAAATCATCTCGATTTATTTTTATTTCAGCAATACCCATTTTTTATTTTGCAGTTTCTCGATTTAGTTTTTATTTCAGTTTCATTTTACAGTTTCTTTTTACAGTTTTGCAGTTTTGGCTGGCTTTGGCCTTTGGTACCACAAGCTTCAGATTCCAATTCTGTCGCGCCATGGATATTTGTGAGTGGTTCGTAATCAATATTAAGCTGTATGTACCGGTCTAATAGCCTAAAGTGTGCACAAAATGACCGTAGAACGGCTAACCAAATCAAATCAAATTATTACCAACTACAGAAATCGTATCTTCTGAAAATCAAATATAGCTTTTAAAAATCCTCGTAACTCTTTGTGTCAGAAAATTTCGGTAATTTATTTCCAGATGTTTGTCCTTGTTTCTGATTTTTCCAGAATTACTGAAAATGTTTCATTCGAATAGGTCGGAACAAATTGGCTGTAGATACACCTTTTGTTGAATAATACATAAAACAGTAATTGCATCTTGCTCCACTATTAGATATATTTTTGAAATGGTCGCAGACAAAACTTTGATTTATATGAATTATACTTGCATATAAATGTAGTAAGTACCTTTGTATTGATATTTTTTTGAGGAATTAAAATTTAAGTAGAGGTAACGCTAGGGAGGTGCCATATGTATAACAATTCGACGCTATACCGGTTCTTAACAAAAAAATTTTAGTCATGTGATATACGACTATATCATTACTTATTCATGCAGTATATTCAAAAAGATGCTAACGTCCCTCTGACCTTGAAACATGAACACTTCAATTAACCATGAAAAAGATTTATTAGTTCATTGTAGGGGAAATTAACAAAAAAAAAAAAAAAAAAATAATAATAATAATTTGGCCATTTAAATATTGCATGGTGAAATTTAGTATGTGAATTTTCTAAATATTGGAATCATTAGTTGCTGCTTGGTCATTTTATATCATATAATTAATAGCACGTAAAGATGGATGGGATATGTGGAAATTATCATTAAATATTTCTTAAAATTACCGAGGAGAAAAATTGAAAATAGGTTTGGATTTCAAGAAAATATAAATCACAAGGAAAGATTCTTGTATATTTATTGCATTTTAATTTATTACTTATATATATATATATATATATATAATTCTTCTGTACATGTGTTTCTCACAGAATTTCTCCTGAACGGCTGGACCAATTTTAATGAAATTTTTGTGTGTATTTGAATGGGTCCCTGGTTTAGATTTATATTGGACTCAGTAGATGGCGTTGCAATTGATATATCTTTATATATATAATTCTTCTGTACGTGTGCTTGTCACTGAACTCCTCCTAAACAGTTGGACCAATTTGGATGAAATTATTTGTGTGTGTTTGATAAAACATGGAGAATGTTTTTAGGCTATCCCTTTTTGTTGTAAGACGCCACCAGAAGGTGCTACAGTCTATTAACTTGTATACCGTCCAATCAATCGCTATGAAAGTGGATAACAATATGCATTCAAGTATGGAAAATAGGTTCGCACTATTCACTTGATTGCTACTTGCCACCAGAGGGTGCTGCAGCATTTCATCTTACTGACAGTTCAAACGATATCTATGAAAATGAGTATGCACCTATATTGGAACATGGAGAATATATTCGAGTTATACAATTTTCTGCAATGCATTTGTTTTTTGGCAGGAAAACGTATGCCGGGTTCTGATAGTATATATGTACACTGAAGTGACAAAAGTCATGGGATACCTCTTAATATCGTGTCGACCCTCCTTTCGCCCGGCGAAATGCAGCAACTCAACGTGGCATGGACTCAACAAGTCGTTGGAAGTCTTCTGCAGGATAATTGAGCCATGCTGTCTCGATAGACGTCCATAATTGTGAAAGCGTTGATGGTACAGGATTTTGGGCACGAACAGACCTCTCGATGATGTCTCATAAATGCTCGATGGGATTCATGTCGGGCGTTCTAGGTGGCCAGATCATTCGTTGGAATTGTCCAGAATGTTCTTCAAACCAATCGCGAACAGTTGTGGCCCGGTGACATGGCGCATTGTCACCCATAAAAATCCCATCATTGTTTGGTACATGAAGTCCATGAATGGCTGCAAGTGATCTCCAAGTAGCTGAACATAAGCATTTCCAGTCAATGTTCGGTCCAGTCGCACCAGAGGACCAAGTCCATGCCATGAAAAAACAGCCCACACCATTACGGAGCCACCACCAGCTTGAACAGTGCCTTGCTGACAGTTTGGGTCCATGGCTTCGGGGGGTCTGCGCCACACTCGAACCCTACCATCAGCTCTTACCAACTGAAATCGTGACTCATCGGACCAGGCCACGGTTTTCCATTCATCTAGGGACCAACCGATATGCTCACGTGCCTACGAGAGTCGCTGCAAGCGATGTCGTTCTGTCAGTAAAGGCACTCGAGTCGGTCTTCTGCTGGAATAGTCCAAGAAAGCCAAATTTCTCCGCACAGTTCTAACAGACAAGTCCCTTGTACGTCCCACATTGATTTCTGCGGTTATTTGACGCAGTGTTGCTTGTCTGTTAGAATTTACGACTCTTTGCAGACGTCGCCGGTCTCGGTCGTTAAGTGCAGGCGGTCGACCACTGCGCTGTCCATGGTGGGATGTTATGCCTGAAATGTCATACTCTCGGCACACTCTTGACACAGTGGATCTGGGAATGTTGAATTCCCTAACGATTTCCGAAATGGCATGACCCACGCGTCTAGCTCCAACTAACATTCCGCGTTCAAAGTCTGTTAATTCCCGTCGTGCGGTCATCATCACGTCAAAACCTCTTCACATGAATAACTTGAACAGAAATGAAAGCACTGCGCATTTATACCTGTTCTACGCGATGCTACTGCCATCTGAAAATTTGCATATTGCTATCCCATGACTTTTGTCGCTTCAGTGTATATATACATATATATATATATATATTAAATTTCAAAAGAAAATTAGAATTAGAATGCAACGTTAAAAACTTTTTTATTAAATGTATAGATAAGTGTATCTATTTCAGTAATGAATATATTTATTAATTAATTTTGTATTTTTTTTTAAAAGCAAGTAATTTTAAGCAAGTAATAAGTAGTAAGCAAGCAGCTCCGAATTTTATAGAAATTTTAGTAGAACGATGGTATTAAATTTTAACGGATTTCTTATAAAATATAATTACTTAATAGAAAGGCATATTAAATTGTTCTCTGCGTTTTGTTTTGAAATGTTACCTTTACATTAAATTTTGAATTGAAATATGAATTATTTTTAATATGTTGTAGTAAGAAATAAAACATTCATTCAAAACTTAAAAATATCAAAAGATATATGAGTTTCGATCAAGTAAGAAAAGGGTATTTTTATGTTTACTATAAGTTATTTCTATTTGCATAAACAAAAGCAGTTTTTTTTTAAATTTAAAATTTAAAATTATTCCTATGCGATTTTAAAAATTTGAAAATTTTTATAAATCCGGGAAAAAAACACAATATGTCATGTATAAGAATGCACAATTACATATAGGTAAATAATGGATAAATGTCATAAATATGTTTTTAAATAAATATTATTTAACAAATATTATATTTGAGAACTTTATTATTTTTAGATATAACATAATAGCAGATTTTCTGTAGGAATAAAATGAGCTTATGAAATTCGACTCAAGCAGTAAATAGGAAATAAAAAATTTGCTTCAGTTCTTCAAGTGACAGATTACATCTAATTTGTAAATTTTTATTAAAAGTAAAAAAAATTAGTTTGGATATTTTACAAGATCATAAATAAAAAAGGGGCAAATTAGAACATATTAGTTGTAGAGAAAAATTCAACAATTTTTTGAAATTAAAAAAATATAGCTAGTAATTTGGAAAATTATGCATGGTGGTGAAGAACTTACAATGGCAAATATAAAAAAATTGAAACTAACATGCATTTATTTGAAACAGTTATTGCAGAAACATTTAGTAGTATATGTTTGCCAACACTTATTTTTCCTATTTATTTCTCTAAAGTACGATAGATGGCGCCATTATATTAAAATTGTCTTCGATCTGGATATATATATATATATTTTTTTTTAACTTTGAACGGCTCAAAAAATTAAAATTATTCGAATCGTCCATCACTATTTAATACTGCCAGAATACAGATTTTAGCTACAGTTACAAATTATTCTATTTGGTTTACACTTATTTAAAATCATTATTATTTGAATTTATATTTAAAGAGCATTCGCTTTGATGAGAGTGACAGAAGTCATCATTGGATCCATCGTGCTTTCATGATCATTCCAAGAATTTCATTTTCCAAAATTTAATTCTTCTTTTTCCAGCTGAACCTCAAACCGGGATTGCATATGTGATAATGGGAGGCATGTAGATTAGTAATTTTTTTTTTCAGTGGCTTGGTTTGTTTTGTCGTTCTACGGCCATCTTGTACACAATTCAGGCTAAACAGACCGGGACCTACAGTTTAACGTGGATTCGAACCACTCACAAACCACCACTTTTTTTTTTATTTTTGGAATTTTTCCAGTCGCAAGCCCAGTTTCAAGTCTCTTTTATGTTCTAGCATTAAACTAATGCTTTGAATAATGCGTTGACAATTCCTGTCTCTCTGCTAATATCATGATTTATGTTCATCTTTTCGTAGTAATAATGATGTCATCAATGCTTTCTTGAAGCTAACATTTCCAATTCCATGCTTTAAAGACTACAATATCTTAAATATTTTCTACTTGTTTTGCAGCGTGAAAGAACCCCTTATTTTAATTGTTTATCTTTAAACAAGGCACTCACCTTCAGCCACCAAGTGCATGGATCCGGGTCATCCGTAGCCTACTTGCAGTACCGTCGAGGCACCCCAGTCAACCACCGAGGTATTGGAACTGTACCATCTGACCTCATGATACTGCGTTCGTCGGGAGACCACTTCTGAACGGTGAGAGCGTCTTGCTCGAAAAGAAAAACAATAAAAGTTTGGGATTCCCACAGCATGGAAATTGCTAACATGACATGCATGAAGATTTTATGGGCGATCTACACGCGAAACTTTCAGGAATCCAAGTTTGTTGAAACCTTTGACGAATGCAGGTGTATCAGTTTCATATGCGTAGTTCAGCAGCTTGAAGAATTAGTTGTAAACGCAGAAAATCATACCAAGGAATGCCTTTACATTATAGCAATGAATAATGATCGAAGATTAAGTAGTTCATTGACTTCCTTAAACAGAATAGATTTTAAATATCAGAGAGAGTCAGAAAAAATATTTGAGTTTTCTTGTCAGTGTTTTGTTCTCTCATTTTCATATTTTTCATTTATATATTTGTAGAAGTTTTGATCTAATTATTCATTTCATTTTGAGAATTTTGTAGTTGTTTGTAGTTCTTTTTCTGATTTATTTCCAAGATTTCAATATTTAATAAATAAAATGATCTTGCATCAAATTTTCAAATTTTCATCAAATTTTCCAAAATTAACGATAATATTTTTACTCTATCACATGATATTTGTAAATATTCGTAAGTAATTTGAAATTGTATGTTTAAATTGATTTTTTAATTGCAATGATAACTTTTAAATTTAATAGAAACAAGAGATTTTCCATGAACCCTTTTCAGACAAGATAAAAATGGTTAAAAAAACTTAAATTAAAACAAAATTATAAAATAAAGATGACTAAAAATATACAAATAAAAAAGAGAATCCTTCACTTAACATTCCATTTCTATTGACTTTGAAACGCATAATCCCGTATTAGTTACTATGTAAAAGTTAGTTACTATGTATTATTTTCTATAACACAATAAAACTTTAAAAAAGGAGAATTTTGTGCAGGAATCATAATTCTAAATCCTTTGGCATCTTCAAGAAAATGTCTCGTTTTTAATTTGTTACCACTTTTGCACGGAGCTATGCATTTGAGACATCCGAGTGCTTTCTTTTTCTTTCCAAAATCAAGATTGCAAACCTTTTTATGGATTTCGAAAATGCTGCTTTCGTGTCGCATCTTTATGTGCTGTTCTAAGTGGAAATAGAAGGATATCTTCATCACAAAGTATTTTTATTTCATGAAATTCAGATGTTGATAAAAAAATTGTTAGCATAAGCTGAATTTTTTTCTCCATTTTTTTCATTTAGAAGAAAATATTTACAACTTTTGTAATATAAAAACTATTTATTGCTTTTTTGTAAAAGTTGTTATTTTTGAATGCGAGATAATTTTGTTTTGTTCACAATTTCTCCCACTTTCTATACCACTTCTATACAGATTTTTTTCTGGAATTTTTCCAGTAGCAAGAGATTCTTTAGAATTCACAAAGTTTGTTTTTGTTTTTTATTCATTTTTCTTTACAGCATATCTTTATGAGTATTAAAAATAACAGTTTCTTAATTCGCTTTCTCTTTTATATTCTCTCATTAAATTAATGCGCTGAACAATGGCGTCAACAATCTCAGTCTCTTTGCTCTTGTCATGCTTTATGTTCTTTTTTTTTTTTGTAGCATTAATGATGTCTTCAATGTCTTCTTAAGCTAACTACATTTCTAATTCCATACTTCAAGTTTACAGCATCTTACATATTTTTTACCCTTTTTACATCGTGAAAGAACACCTTATTTTAATTGTTTGTCTTAGAACAAGGCCGTCACCTTCAGCTACCAAGTGCATGGATCCGGGTCATCTGTAGCCTACTTGCAGCACCGTCGAGGAACCCCAGTCAACCACCGAGGTATTGGAACTGTGCCATCTGCGCTCATAATACTGCGTTCGTCGGAGACCACTTCTGAACGGTGAGCGTCTTGCTCGAAAAGAAAAACAATAAAAGTTTGGGATTCCCACAGCATGGAAATTGCTAATATAACATGCATGAAGATTTGGTGAATGACATACACGAGAAAACTTTCACGAATCCAGATTTGTTGAAACCTTTGATGAATACACATACATGAGTTTCATATTTATAGCTCAGAAACTTGAAAAATTAGTTGTTGTTAATGCAGCAATCATGTCAGGGGAATACAGTTGCATTATAGATGAAGCATGGTCACATCATCAATGAATGCAGCAATGAAGAATGATCGAAGATTAAGTAGTTCATTGGCTTCCTTACTCAGAACAGATTTTAAATATCAGATAGAGAGAAAAAAGCGTGTGCTGACCATTAATTAAATCTGAAAAATATAGGCTGTTAATTTTTGAAAGAAAGTACTGTGAGACAAAACGACTGTCTGCAGAATACAATATAACCACGAAATTGACTACAAATTCAAAGAACCTGATCTTGTAAAAGTTATAAAAGCAAGTCGTATTAGATGGCTGGGACACATTTTCAGATATAACGACTCAAATCCAATTAAAAAAGTTACTTTTCAACAATTGAAGATACTCGAAGAAGTGGAAGGCCTCTCACTAGATGGATTGATTGAAAGAGATTTAAAAGGCCTGGGTGTCAACAGATGGCGATTTAATTGCCCCGACAGAGTCGGATGAAAGAAAGCTCACGGAGACTGCCTTGGCTTGTAGCAGGCTGTAGTGCTGATGAAGAACATAGGTTATGAATCAGTTAGGTTATTATGTATTAGAACATATGTAATAGTTCTTCATTTATTCTAAAGAGAAAATTATACCTGAACCCAGTGTTCTCGAGTTTTTTTAAGATGTGGTAGGATGTGATCACTTCCACAGCGCTTTGAAGATCACAACTCCGCGAGTTGCAGCGATGCATTTGAATATCAGAGTGATTTCTCTTTTCTTTCCAACATCAAGATTGCAGAAATTTTGATGGATTTCGAAAATGCTGTGCTCGCATCGAACTTTTGTATGCTGTTCTAATTAGAAATACTGATGATGCGATTTATACTTTATTTTAGCTTTGTAAATTATTCGGAAACCACCCTACTTTAGTAGATTCTTTTCTCTATTAAATTAACCTGCAAAGAAAAATTTACATACTAAAGAATTTTTTTTTTTTTTTTTATTAAGCGATAAAGAATAGACAATAAATGCTCCAAATATATGAAAAAATGATTCATTACGAAATAATAAATTTCATTAAATTAGTAGAAATTAAATTCTTTAGATTTCTTAAACATTAAAAAATCGGCAGAACTTGCAGGAAAAAAAAAACTTGCAGAAAAAATTAATAGGAAACCAAATAAATTTAAATAATCGGCATTCAATTCTTTGGATGAACATTAAATAAGTAAGAACACATTTTCTCATATTTCTTCCTAATATTAATTAAGGATTGTGAAATCAAATTTCTTACGAACACAAATATTAAAAAAGACGTGTAACATTTTAATTTTTTAGTTCTTTTTGCCAAAACTGACAAAATATTTTTGTTATTTTAGAAGTATTTAGGATTATTAGATTTAGAAGTATTTAGGACATATTGTTTGGTGAAAATTTGGCCTCCATACACCATCAAGCTGAAACATAGTTTAAAAAGACAGCAAAACATCAATAAAAAATATGTACACCAAATATTAGATTTCCTAGTTAGTAATTAAAACCTTTTGTTTACACATAAATAGAAGAGATGTTGTAATTATTTATAAAAATTATGACAGTGAATAAACATTCCTTTTTAAAAATAAAATGGGACATTTGTGAATTAAAAATCGTAACTACTAATTTTTACAAGAAGTCATCTCGTTATTAAATTGAGCTTTTATGCTGATGCTTGGAAAAAGTGAATCTGCAGATTGTTCTTCTTTATCAAGAGCATTGATTTAGTTTGATGTATCACATGTAAGTAGAGGATATGCATGTATGCATATTATAGTACTTAGCATGTCTACTGTTCCTTGAAAATAACGAATCTGCAATTTTTTTAAAAATAAGTTTTCTCGGTTCTTTTGGAATTGCAACAGTATTTATCATTAGTTGCTTTTAGAGTTTATGCCATAAAGACTGATTTCTCCCCCCAGTGTTTGATCGATTTTATAAAATAAGCCCTAACACACATATAATAATGATCATTTTATCAATTTTTTCCTAAACAATCTAAACACTCCTTGCAATAATAATTCATATATGGGATAATCGAGAAATCAATACTTTTTTATATCATTACTCAACAGATAGGCATTTATTTGAAATCCTTTTTTTTTTTAAATATTTATTATATATTCTACTAAATATTTATTTTAGTTAAAATAATAATGATTTCCGACTTTTACAATTGTTATAATAATTATCGACTAATATAATCAAATTATATAAATACAAAAAGTTTTTCTTACAAATAAGCCATTCTAATTTTAATAGACCTAGATTTTTTTTTTATTATCTTACATAAAGCAAACATCAAGAAAAAGGATACCTTCATTAAAATTCCAGGTTCAGCGTTTTTGTTCTCATTTGTTTTGTTTAGATAATAAACGCATTTTTTTTTTCACTTTCAGTAGCTACCATTGCTTCCATCTTTGATTTTTTATTTTTATGAGAAACACAATTCCTTAAAAGCAAATAAGTTTTCAAACAATTTACTTAAACTTGACAAAAAATGTATACTTTTTTAAGTTTTATCGAGATTCTGAAGTCGAAATATTTTTTTGTTGCACTTGTTTACTTTATCGTTTATTTAAAATAAAAAGCAAAACGATATTTCTGAAGCAGATAAAATATCACATCTTTAACAGAATTATGAAAAATATTTCCATTAAAACGCATTCATTCTATTGAATATAAAAAAAATAAACCATTCTTTTACAAATAAAATTTTTAGAATACAATTAATCCACATGTTGCAAAACAATGAAATCTCAATTCTTTCGGAAATATTTACCAAACGATTGATAAATAAAAAGAAAACGAAATTTAGTAAATAGATAATAACAAGTAATATAAAAACAAATTTTTAAAGTTAATTCCTTCTTTTTTTTTTTTCACTCTATTGCAGAAAGTCCTTTATAAATAATTTTTATTCATTTTTAAGTTTATCGGGTGCCATCTATGGGTTAAATCCATGCAACTTAAATCTAAAAAAAAAAAAAAAAAATAATAAAATTAATGAATTAAATTTAATTACTGAATTAATATTTGAAAAAACTGCATTAATATCAGTGTCATCCACTACAAGTTAAAAAAATGTACTTGAACTTGAGTGGATGAATAAGAAGTATTTTATTAACAATTGAAATTTGAACAAGATATATATAGGGAGAGTGTTAGCTAATAGAAGAAATTGAAAAAGAAATTTAAAAATTGTAATTCGTTTGCAGACAATATTTTTCAAAGTTACTTCGATCGTTTGGTAAAAATTAAAATTTGTTTTCAAGATTATGTTTTGATCATGAATTTGAGAATATTAATATTTTATCGTCTGTGTCGGATCCGGTGAAAGCAAGCATAAATCTCTTCATTTTGTTGACACGAAGCATTTCAAAAAAGGACAGTATCATGTGCACGTAAGATTTTTGTATAGTATGAAGGAAAAGTATCATTGGTATCATTTCAAAGCGTTTCTTTTGCAAGCAAAATAAATTCATAAAACTGACAAACAAAACAAGCGATATATTTATTCATAATAAAGGATGGTAATAAAATAATATTTTTTTTGCAGTTTTATGCTTTATTTCTTTGAAAAAAAGGGCAGAACTTTTATGAAACCTGATAATTAAGGTTTTTTTTTTATTTAAGTAACTAACTGCAATTCTTCTTTTAATTTTCCAAATTATTATTTTATTTCAATGAATAAACCATGCTAATTTCACAATTATTTAAGAGAAGATTCTGTTAGAAGAATGAATTAGCTGATAGGATTCTTAGTAATGAATAATGAATAATCACTCTTCACTTGAATAGCATCACATACTGATTTTAATATATATATATATATATATATATATATATAATGTTCCTTTTTATAAGATGACGCAAATCAAAATACAAAGAATTAAAGAATTACTTTTTAGGGTAGTAATTTCGTTAATATCGATATGCTATTTATTTCACCGACATTGCAGTTGAAAAACCTTTCAGTTGTTGTTTGAAAAGTTCTTCATAAGTGACACATTCTTTATCTTCTTTTTTTTTTTCATTGACGTAATAGGTCGTCTGCCTATTGGCAGATTTCGAGATAGGAGTCTTTACGGGGGTAGGGTTGTTAGCCCTACTACCAACTCTCTACAGTCATATTAGGCTGGGACCTAGGGGGTTTAAAGTAGATTCCTAACCATTACTGATACAGCCATGGTAACGCCGAAACCTGTGGCAAAGAGTACCAGAATAAATAACAGCTGCAAAATGTTTTTATTTATTTATTATTTTTTTTACAGCAAATTAAAATATATATTTTTCCCAAAAATAATTGTTTGAAATTTAAATTTGTGAAGACTAACATAATTTAAAGTGCTAAAATAATCAGAAGAATCTGTAAGTAAACCTGTTACAAAAATCTTAAATATTTCCCAAAAGAAAATCAGGCGAATTATTTATTTTTCATGTTCAAAAATAAATATTTACTTCTAAATCCCTACTATTCGAAAGCTATTTGTTCCTAATTTCAAACGGAATTATTAACAAACAACGGAATTATTCAAACGGAATTTTTAAAAGAAATTATACAAATCAGACGATAAACTGAACAGATGTTATTATTTAAAAAAATCATAAAATTTCAAAGCTTGCTTTTTTCAAGTTTTGTTTCATAAGCGAAATTTGAACATCTTGAGTTGTACTGGAAATCGAAACTACAATTTTTATAAGTTATTTTTGAATTAATATTGCAATCATTAGAAGAATAGGAAAAATCTAGATGATTTATCACTCTCTCTCGCATTATTATACATCTTTTATCATGCTTATTGATTCCCAACTCGTTCTGATTTTTCGATACCACGTTTTTAGTTTTTGTAGATTTATGATAATATTCATATAAAAAAATTGTGTTATCTATTCCTCTTACTTCAAAAACTCTTACATTTGATATAAACGTAAATTATCAGAAGATAATGATAAAAAAATTATTGCACCGTATTATATTTTGTGATTGTATATTTTGATTACTAAAGCATCTTTATTTAACCAAGCAGATGATAAACAGGGTTGCTTTTTTACACACGAACTTGATAACCTCACTCCAGTTTGGCGTTATTATTCCTATCTTATCGTGCAGCTAACTTCGCAAATTTTGTTACTTTCTCTCTTCATTATCTAAAAAAGGGATTGTTATTTTTGTTTAAAGACAGTAAACTCTCTGTCGCTATTAAACGCCAATCATATCAGTGACTTTCTACAGTATTCAATATCGATGTCTGTGTATTTAATTTACGCCTTATTTTCAAAATGAATTGCCTTCTCAAAAGGATGGAAAACATAATTTCAACCGAAAATACTTCATAATCTTAAACTACATCTGCATTCTAATCGTTCAGATTTCTTTAGCATTTGGCAATATTCTTGGTGTATTCGGCGCTATCAGTTATTATCTTATGTGTGTGATCTAGTTTCATGTGCTGTCATTCTGTTGCAGTAAAGAAAGGTGGTACGTAGTTATTATGGCGGGTATTATTAGTGGCGAAAATGAATTTACTTTCACATGGCAAATTAATAACATCAGTTACTGCTGGCATAAGACGGGTGATGTCCTGGTCAGTCCAACTTTCCGTGTGGCTAATCTTCAACATTCTTCTTGGCACTTGTGGCTATATCCAAGAGGGCACGACAACGAAAAAAATTATCTAAGTGTTTTTCTCCACCGAGAAAAAAAGGGTGGTCCAGAAGTTCTCACACCGAGTTTCGAACTATCACTAATCTCCGTTGATGGATCCTCATTCCATACATTTTATGTAGAAGAAGGTGAAGTTTTTTTTCTTCAAAAATTGTAGCAACGATTTTAATGGATATGGGACTTACAACTTTGCTAAGCGAGGGGAAGTGTTCTCTTCGAAAAGGTCGATTTTCTTGCCGAGAGATACCTTGACGGTTCGTTGCAGACTGTGGAAAAAAAAGATGTGCCGAGAGAACAGTACATATCTCTGCCAAAACTGTAATTAATACAGAAAAATGTTTCGGTTGTGAAGGATTGCATGAGTTGCATAGTCACAGAAAGGTGATTACTGTAACAAGTTCCAAGGGATGTCCTGTTTTGTCAATAGATGTGTCGGCATATAGTGAATCGCATCTTAAGAATGATATTGCTGCTATAATAACTAGCAAGAGAAGTTTGGAAAATGTCCCATTCAGCTGTGATTTGTATTTTGTACACACATCCGGAGAAAAAAAATTAAATGCGGTGAAATTGATAACAGATTTGAGAAACACATAAAAGTATTTGGGCATTGAATTTAACGATTCGAAAGAATTGTTGAAAGGCAAAAATTTCGAATTCTTTACAAAGGATTTGTTCTTGCAATATGAAGTTATTTTTGGCACCAAGTCAAAAACTGCAAACATTGAAAGAATCGATTACGGAATTCCCTCAAACTCAGCCGTCGATATGTGGATCCGTCGTGAATTTCCCGGCACCCCAAGTGTGTTGGATGATTTAAAGTCAATCTATCTTGACCAAATCTTTTGTGACATTACACTCTCAACACAAACAACGAAGTTTCCAGCTCATAAGGTAATACTTTGTGCTAGGTCTGATGTGTTTAAATCTCTGTTGACTAATAAGGAAATAGAAGAAAATGGTAGCATTGAAATTGAGGACTTTGACGATGAAACAGTGCATAGCTTACTGATGTTCTTGTATACAGACACCACGGAAGACATGCAATGGTCAATGGCAAATAAACTTTACAAAGCTGCAATCTACTATAAGATACATTTACTCAAATGGAGGTGTTCTGCCTTTTAATAGATCAGTTAAATACACATAACGCAATTGAAGCCTTGATGTTGACGAATGAGTACCAAGACACCAATTTAAGATCTGTTGTGGATACTTTCATTTTGGCACATGACGAAGATATCTTTGTTTCTGATGAATGGGTGTCTTTTACTCAAAGTCATCCTCAGTTAGCGATGAAGACAATGCTTTTAAAGTATGACAATAAAAAGGTAAGTTATATTTGAAAAATAAATCAAATTTCCACCAGTTTCTTCAACTATGTAAACATAAACATGTTGATCATAAATTTCCATTCATTTGAAATGTTTTTAATATTAGCTTATGTGAACTAATAATTTAAACCATTTTATGTGAAGAATTTTAATATTAATTTAAACCAGGGGTGACCAACCCAAATGATCTTGCTGACCCCTTTGGAAATGCACTCTAACTCCGCGGGCCGCATATAAAAATTATATGCCCCTCTATTAGATTTAGATCTACTATAAACATTCTTTTGGAGTGAAAAAGTGAAACATAATCAGCTATTATTTTTGTGTTTACTATTATTCTTACATGTAAACATAGATAATAATAATGATACTAAACGCACATTGTAAAGAAATATATAACACTAAAAAAGAAATATAAAAAAATATATAAACATAAATGAAATAACGAAAACGAAATCATTAAAAAAAATATTTATTTTATTAGTGTGATATTTGTTTCTCTACTCTGCAAATCTATTAGCTTTTGCAAATCGATCTCAATTTGGCTATTTGCACATCGTAATAGGTGTTGCAGGTTAGCGTTCGTTATGTTTCAGCGTGTTTTGTGTTGGGTCAATTTCATTTTAGAAGGGAAAAAAAAGGTTCGCAGGTGTAAGTTGAACCAAAAGCGCCAAAAACTTAAACTAAGAGTCTGGTTTGCTCTTCTATCAACAATTAACTGTATGTATCTAGTGATTAACACTGAGGTGACTTGAAGTGAAACATGGAACCTGTTATATTAGATGTTCCAAGATGCTCGCGCATCGTGAGTTCGCAGAATATTATTTAATTATTCTGCAAACTCATAACTGTAAGCTCATAAATAAAACAGGCAACATCTGCCCTTTATTAGCAAAAATATTATTTTAAAATCAAAGCTAATTTTTTTCTCTTAATTTCGACAGTTCATTTTTGAATATATAGATGCACACATAATGTATTTTTTTAATACATGGGTTTTCACTACTTTCTCCATTATAAAATAAATATATTTTGTAAAAGCGTGATAATCTCACTGGCCGGAAAAATATTCAAGGTGTGCCGAGGGTTGGCCACCCATGATCTAAACATTGCTTTTTATTTAGAATCATTTTCTTAATAATCAAATTATTTAAATTATTATTATTTGTATACCGTACTTTTTAAAACGCATAAAATGAAATATTTTCTTTGAAGATAAATATGAAATTAATATGACTTATACGGTTATATTCATTTTTAATACGCTTTTATTAGTTTCACCTATATGTTTGTAACTGACTCTTTGGGCTCGATTTTGCCCACTTTAAGCGATCAGATTTAATTTAAACGTTGTAGACTTATCAAGGACCGACGACTCTAAAATATTTTGATAAGTTTATTATCTCATCATGATTAGGATCGCCAGGATTAGTGATTTTATTTTTTAAGTTATGATGAGCAATTTAACCCTTGTAGAATGAAAGTACCTAAGACATTCAAACCTACGTGGGACAGCGGCACAACGGATAACGCGCCTGACTACGAATCAGGAGATTCCCTATTCGAATCCTGGCTGGCTCGACCTATTCGCATTTAGTCTTTGTTTTACTCACAATTAAATTATTGTAAGAACTACAGTTCCAGTCCTCCGTACCGGGACCTCGTTTAAATATTATAGTTTAAAAACACGCTTTTAGAGTTAATAACTAAAAAATTATAGTTTAAAAAAACTGTTCTAAAAGCGTGGGATGCTTTGTATGACATTTTTAAACTAACTCTGCATTTCGGAATGAAACGAGTGAAAAATTATAACGATTGATATCGAGCACCCCACGCTTTTAGAACAGTGACATTCATTTTCTCGTCAGTCATTTTATTCTTATGTTAACAATTATTTTTTACTTTTTAGTTTAATTAACTCTAAAAGCGTGTTTTTAGTTTTTTAAATTATGATTTATTTTTACAATATACCGATGCTGTATGAATTTTCATAGAACAACCTCATATTGTAGAATCTCACCGATTAAGAAAGGATATACCTCTTGAAGTTAATTTATGAGTGTGACGAAGAAAAAAATGGAAACAAATCTTATTTTTTTGATGAATGTTTTAATTAGATTTTCATATTATTGTTTAGTCTAAATCATGCATATCCGTTAATATACTGTGTAAGTCTTCTTTCTGAGGGGCACTTTGATCCATGGCATTCATTAATGGAATGGCAGACATGCTGTATGGTCAACATTATCTAGAGTTTATCATGAATGAGGACATCTACACTGCATCTTTTCCGCCTTAATTTTTAGACGAATACATCCAATTACATGGTTGGCACCTAAAATAATTGGTTTCGACACCAATAAAAAGAAATTTTCTGGCTTATTTGTTTTGCATAAAAGTTCTCTTTGATAAATGAGAGATTTAAAAAAAAGTATAATTAAATAACTCCATGTGACTTTAGGATTTGATTATTCGCTTTACCAGAATGGATTGGTTATTTTGTTTCATAAACAAGATTGATTGCTTATATATATATATATATATAGCAATAATACTCCAGTATGACGCTGCGATTTCTGTCTTATCATATAACTGACTTCGCCAATTTGTTATTATCTCTATGTTATCTATCATTGTACAAAATCTAAGAAATTTTCGTCGCCGTCTTTCGAAGTCGCATGTATATCAATTAGTTCCAACGGAATTAAGTGTATTTATTTTTATATTTTACTTTCAAAACGTATGGCACTCCAAGTCGATGTAAAATGTCATTTTAAACGATACAGTAAGATAACTGATAACTTTCTTTTGCGTTTGATAATACTTCCATTTTGATGAATTAGGTTAATTAATTTAGCTTTATACAAAATTTTAAATTTGCATAATTAATTTTTCTACTCACTTGTATGATTTAAATTTCAGAAAAAGAACGAAACAGTCTCTTCGACGGACATCTCAACGGATTGTGATTTTACTGACAGAAATATCAGCACCATGGTATTCACACGAACAGAGAACAACGAAGAAATTTCTTCCGGCTTGAGGGAAGAACTGCACGATTACCAGAATATCTTGGGCGACTTGAGCACTTTATATGACCTACAAATTCTGTGTGATGTACATCTGAAGACAAGAACGGAATCTTTTCCAACACACAAGGCCATACTGTGCGCGAGGTCCTTTGTCTTCAGAGCGATGTTCACCAGCGACATGAGAGAGAAAAACAGCGATTGCATTAAAGTGGAGGACTTGGATGATGACATTGTACATCGATTCTTGGCATTTCTGTACACAGATAGTGTGAAAGATTTGCAGTGGGAAACCGCCATCAAACTCTACTATGCAGGTGACAAGTATGAAATAGAGCGACTCAAGGCAGAGTGCTCGTCTTTCTTGAAAGATAATACCAGTTCTTTCAATGTGATGGAACTTTTGCTTTTGGCAGACAGGCATCAAGATTTAGGTCTTAAGACTTTTGCAGAAGAATACATTCTGAGAATGGATGATTATATTTTCTGTTCAGATGAATGGGGGCTTTAATAGAATCTAATCCTTTAGTAGCTGCGCAGACAATGCGCTTAAAATGCCTAAAAGTTAAATGATGCTAGGTCTGTACAAAATATTGAAATATTCAGACAATGCATGATTCTTGTTCATTAGAACTGAACTGTTTACAGCCCATATCTATAAAACATCCAACAGTGGCTCTCTATCAAATTAATACTCATAAATGTCGATCTTTATATCTCAGTTCCGTTTTTATGCATTGATGAAAGCTCTCTCATTGTTCGTAACTCAATTCTCTTTGATGTTCCAGGCGATTTCTTTAATATGATTTCTAAAATTAAAACTTCAAACTCACTCAACACCTTTGAAGTACTTCATAATATTTCCTCCGTTTTTGAGTCAAAGTTTTCTGATTATCAAAAAGTTCGTTACAAATTCATTAAGGGTTCTCCAAATTTATCTCTCAGTGTCTTCCATTTTTGTTGAAATGATTTTTTATCTTTTATTAGTTTTCAAATATCAATATCGACAAAATTTTGCTTGTGTGTTTCGCTTTCAAAAGGAGAGGAAACGTACATACTATAAATACCTGAAGCTGTTACCTCCTCTGATTCTGTGCTCGGCTTTAGTAAGAGTGTTCAATTAGCAGAGGAAACTTTGGTAATTCATATCGCCAACCCATTCAACAAGTAGCATCGACAGCATTTTCTGATAATAACATATTGTCTATTTGTATTCCTTGTGATTAAATTTGGTTATGTGCATGGCGAAGTAATCGCATCTCTCTTAAAATGTATAACAAATATAGAGGCGTATTTATTATCATGGTACAGATGGAAAACTTTCAGACATCTTTATGGAGATCCCTACTGACGCCCTACACAATTACAGGAAAAATCAGTGTTACCAATAATTCGCTTTTTAATAATATTAGATTAATAATTTAAATAGGGTGATTTTCCACTTATGATATCTTTTCATCATCGCCGAAACTGCCTTATGGTGGGTCAAGGCCGTCCATCTACTGGCAGATTACAAGACAGAAGATGTTTATCTTTTTACGGGGTAGAGTTGTCTGCTCTACGCTTTAGTCTTTTTAGAAAGGGATCTACGGCTTAAAATGGATTCCGAACCACTACAAACAACCATAGCACCGCTGGGACTCGAACTTGAAACTTATGGCACTGAGCACCAGAGAGCTAGTCAGTCGGCCATCAGGCTCCAAAATCCTAGTTTCTGTAACATACACATCTTTATACATATAATTCTTCAGAACGTGTGTTTGTCACTGAACTCCTTCTAAACAGCTCGACTGATTTTGATGAAATTTTTTTGTGTGTGTTTGAATGGGTCTCTGAATGGTTTAGATTCACAATTGGACCCGATAGGTGGCATTGCAATCGGGTTTTTTTTTTGTACGCGTGTTTGTCACTGAACTCCTCTTAAACGGTTTGATCGATTCTAATGAAATTTTTTTGTGTATATTTCACAAAACATGGAGAATATTTTTATGTCATCCCTATTTATTGTAAATAGTTACCAGATGGTGCTGCAATATAATAAATTTCATGTAATCAAAAATTCTATCAGTTGCTTTCATTTTTATTTTTTACATCTCTTTTCATCTTTGAGCCTTTTTTTTTTGAGAGACATATTTTTGATAGGGTTCATTATGTATACTATTATTACAACCAGCAATGCCAACCTCCAATGACATTTTCCCAGATAGTTTCTAGTAATTTGATACAGCATTTTCCATACAGTATTACAATCCAACTTAAATGACCACCAATTTTATCACAAAATTCAATTCAACAAAGATATTTCTATTCGAATGGATAGATGCAACAGCTTCTTGATGCTTAAGATTTCCAGATTATTCTGGTTTCTTGAAAGGTTCTTCTCAGATTATGCTGGTTCTTTGGACGTTTTAGCTTTCACACAGAGATCTTTGGAAGGACATCTGACGGAAGAGATCCACACGAAGCTATGCCAACGTCCAAAGATAATTTCTGGTAGTTTCACACAGCATTTTACACAACTTTTTCACATTGTACTTACCATCAATTTTACCACAAAATTCACATCAACCAAGATTTTTCTATCTTATGGATAGTTGAAGATTACCAATTATTCTGGTTTCTTGAAAGTGTTAGCTTTCACAAAGAGATCTTTGGAAGGATATCTGACAGAGGAGATCCACACAATTTTCCCACATAGTACTAACAACCAATTTAAATTATCACCAATTTTACTACAAAATTCATATCAACGAATATTTTTCTATCAAGATGAAAAACGTCTTGATGTTGAAGATTTGCATATTATTCTGGAGTTAGGAGTATGGAAGGATTATTATTCTGGAGTCAGGTTATTCTATTCCTTGGAAGTGTTAGCTGTCACACGGAGATCATCGCCTTGTCTTTGTTCTTAAGTTGGGTGACATTCCAGCTCCTTCTACAATATCTTCTGTTGAAGAATCCAAGGGATAACTTTTACAGGCCTTTGGTATGATCTAACTTCTTTTATCATAGAATTGCGTTAGCATGTTGTAGCTGTCACAGACATTGGAGAAGCCTTTCAGACATTTATCTAAAAACTTTATAATGACTAGGGTGTTAGATTCTTGTGGATAAATGCCAGGGTTTTCTTTTATGATTGGCGAACAATCATTGGAAGCTATCTGATTTGAATTATGGCAGTAGCCTCTTCTATTTCCATCTGCTCATCTTTCTCAAAGCATTCGTAATAATTAATAACAGAAATAAGTTTTAGGCTTGACTTGGTTTTGCTATTAAGAGTGCATTGGAGCAAATTTTGTGTGTTTATTCATTGTTATTTTCTTAGTTTGTATTGCAAATTTAAAGAAAAATAAACTAGTGGTTAATTTTTAAAAATATATTATATTTACGCAATATGATAAATTTAAATAAAATGACAAATTTTTCAAGTAACGATTTTATAGAAATGAAGTATCTAGAATTAAGAATAAGATTTCTGTGTTTTAATATAACGTTAATAAATTTGTACCTCAAAAACTATAGAAGATTATATATTTATTTAAAAATGTAAATAAAAGTTTTAAATGACTACATACATTTGAATGAAAATGTTTCATATTAATTAAATTCTCTTGCATTTTTATGTTCAAATACATAATATAAAAATAGGTATCAAGTAGTGAATGAGGATATATTTAGTACTTTTTCAAGTGAAATAAACTTATCATGATTAATTATTTGTAAAATTTTGGTTTGCTCTTGTGTAGGTGAATTTATAGCTTAAAAAAATAAAAAAACCCAAAAAGAACCAAAGCAGAATAAAATAATATTTATTGACTGATATTTCAATTCAGAAGGTTTTTTTTTTTATTTAAATGAAATTCAGAACGTTGGTTTAAACATTTCACAAATCTACAGTTCTTAAATATAAGGTAGAAATTAAATTAAATGATACATGATTTGGGTTAATAAAAATTCTAAAGTTAGTTACAAAAAAAGTAGCACTAAAATTAGTTTCATATCAAAAACAGTTTATTGTTCTGAACGCTTTCCCTCGTGTGCATAAAGTCACAGACCTTTTCACCTTCTAGCTAGTTCTTGTGTCTAGGACCCTCTCCTCATCCTTCAAGCCATTAAGTGAAATGTATGCAGCATGTGTTAAAACTTATGGTACCTACTTAGGAAAAATTGCTTTTGTTAAATATTTAATATTTCAACATCAATTTCATGGTCACCCTTAAATATGTTGATTGAGTTTTTTTTTTTTTTTTTTTTCTGGTTTCATTTTATTAAATGCTCAGCGAAATAGTGAAATTGGCATAAACAATTCCCTTGATGAGAACTGGCAAAAGATAAAAGATTGATTTGAAATTTATAATTTGTTGATGGATTTTTTTAGAAATTAAATTTTTATTTTTACACAGTAGTTCTTAATTTTAAGGTCGTCTTTTTTACAAATTTGAATCCATGACTGCAATGTAAAAACAAACTATTAATAAATAAATGAAATTGGATTACCAGGTACCATTTCTACTAATTATAATTTATTGTGACCTGTTGAGCTTTCATACACTAGAGCAAACTACATTTTATTTTGTTGAGACCTTTCCCTTTCAAGACAAAATTTTGGCTTTGTACCTGTCTGCACTTATAGTTTATACAACTACCATGAAAGAAACCAATGAAAATACTGTTGACAAAAAAAATTAGTATGACAGGTACTGCTACACTATATGTTTTGATCTAAAAATCATTGCAGTATTAATAGATTTTGCAGCTCCAATATACTAAATGTTGTTATTTATACAGATGGAACAGTAGAGACAAAAGTATTTTATCACAAAAAGAATAGTAAAGAGAAAAACCTTGCATATTCTTCATTAGTCAACTCAAACAAGACTATTTTACCTTCTTTTCATGTAAAGTTATAACTAGAGCTAGATTTCATAACTTGAAAGAATAAATCCCTTTGTAAGCAAACCTCAAGAAGAAAGTTTCATGCTTCCAAATATGATTTTTTACTTAAGATGGAAAATTCAAAAAAATCTATAAAGCACCAACTACCCGAGAGTTTACAGGCGAACTGTTACAGTAAGTACTATATGGGTTTTATATGTCCCAACATACATTCTTTTAGATTAACACCTGGATTTCTGTCCAGAAAATCTGTTTTATAAAACAAAAAAAAAAAAAAAAAAAAAAAAAAGTATTTTTAATCCAAATAACTTTTTTTTTCTTCACATCTCACCCCCATATTTAGGACTATGAGGCGCCCCCTACCAGTAACAAAGAGAAGGTGGAACACCGAAGGGCCTCATGAATATTACAAACAACCCAAGGGTGTTGAGGGGAGAGCAGTAACTCTCAGTAGGACTTAAAGGGATAATTATCCTGTATTTGCATGCCATATGAGAAAAAAATGTGGAAAATTCCTACCAAGCAGCCTGATAACTGATACCAAATAATTAACACACAATCATCACTGATTTTCCTCATTTCTAAAGCAATGACTACAACAATAGGGGCAGCAGTTTCTAACCTTGGACCTTCTGTCTGCTGTGCATGTTTCCACTGGGCCATGAGTCAGGTAGGGATAGGTTGCTTCACCTTTACTTTTTGGTGAATAAATTTAACCCCTCAAAACATTTCTGCCGTGGAAAAAATATTGAAGGCATTGGAATCGCTGGATTGAGAAGAAATATGTTCAGAAATAAAACATTTTAAAAGTAAGTTGAATAGTCTCATATATGCTTTTGTGTGAAATAAAGGTTAAATTCTGTACTCCAGAGGAATGTGTATTTATTTATTTTAGAAAATAAATTGAGCAATGAATTATATAACATTTTCGTTATTATGATATAAGTATCATTTATTTCACCTCTCTGCTAAGGTAAAAAAAAAAATAAATAAATAAAAATAAAAAAAAATAATAATAATAATAAAGTGAAGAAATTTATAAATTAGAATCAAAACCACTTTAATTCATAAAATTCTTTAATCATTATTTAGCAATTCTAAAGCAGAATATTTCATACATCACTCCATTTTTGTAATAATAATATACATTTTTTTTTTTTACAAAAAAAAGACCAAACAACATAAAATCATTTTACAGTAAAAATAAGTTTAAAAAGTATTACAATTTAATATGAAAATAAAATGAATTGTGTGTTAAAGAGTATTACAATATTATACTTTCTTTTTATCCTCTGGAATATAACAATATTTTACGTTTTGCTTCGTTTTTATGATAAAAGGTTGAGAATGTGAAGCCAGTGACTTTCTGCATCTTAATGTACTTGAAGATGACCCACATAAAGATTTTAGATTATAAGTTTTCTAAATAATAATAAAAAAATAATGAATGATAATAAAATATAAAACATTTATTTAAGCTGAATGTAAAAACAAATAATATTTAAATACCAACATAGATTATAGCATTAGTTAAAAATAACTTGTTTTGCAGCAAGTAACAATAAACATTTTAATTAAATAAAAATAATTGTAACAAAACTGTTGGAAAAAAAAAAAGAATTGAAATAAATTTTTTTTTTTTTCATTTACTATGCAATAAACCTAAGCCTTTTGAACTCATATGACTGTTAAGACAAGAAATTTTCATATGTTTGGTTTTAGACCAAGAAATTCAAACATTTCATTTCTATAACTGATACTCAACATAATTCATTTGATAAAACTACAATCAATCAAAACATGAAATAGTTCTGGACTAGTTAAAATAGGATATACTAGGATGAATATCATTCTCTTAAGATCAAAAAAATATAATATTTTTATGATTTTCATTTCCATCAGGGAAAATATACAATTGCTAACTGAAACATATTAAAGTCAATACATTATATGATGTTTTCTATGTAGATTTACCATAAAAAAATTTGCATATAAAAATTCATAGTAAATCTGCATACCTCTCTTTAACCTGACATTTAATAATTTGGTACATTCTATAATCTAGCACTGATAGAGCCTTCGCTTTCATATGGATTCAGGTATTTGTTTACCTTTACTGCTAGATGGTTACACAATGCTGCCCATTATTGTCAAATATTTATATTGTAAATGTGAGTAAACACATTAAATATGTACATGTTTGAATTGTTTAAATTTTATTTATTTATTCTATTAATTGACATGCCCATGGTTCCAACATGATGGATTTTACAATACAATGATTATATTTATAACCCAAATTTTTATTTTTCACACTTTATTTTATAAATAATGCAAATAGGAAAGGTGTTTTGAAAGAACTGAACATTGAGCAAAATAAAAAAAAAATATTTCAATATTTATTTAAAAATACCACAACTTGAGGTTCAGTTTGTCCCTCTATGGTCATTTTGTGCACACTTTTTGGGGCTAATTAGATTGGGACCTATAGTTTAACATGGATTCGAACCACTAACAAGCATCCATGCCACTGCCAGGATTCCCACAACTTGAGGGTCTGAATGCAGTTTTTAATTACTATTGTATTAGATGCAGCAACTCTTAAATTAATGAATGCAATCTTTTAGGATTATGTCAACAAACCAATTTCAGATAATAAAAATAAAATTATAGTTAATACTATATAGAAATACTATAGTTCATAGAAAATTGTTATGAGGGTGCATGTGTTTGAATAATGAAATGTAAAGTTTTGCCCTTTTAAAGAAACTGAGTTTAGAGTTGTTTTTCTCTCTCTCTCCCCCCCCTCTCTAGTTTGAGACATGAATTTTTGTAAAACAGAAAATTAAAATTCTTCCAGTTTCAAAGTTCATAATTTTTAGTCAAAATATGTCATATATTTTACAACAGAAGTTTAAAGGTTAATCATTATTAAAAAAAAAAATCAATGCAATCTTAATGATACATATATAAAAGTAAACAAATATTAAAAATGTGTAAAATAATAAGCTCTTACTATTTCAATAATTCCTTGTTCCTACATCTTTAAGAATCTTAACATATTTGAATAAGTACATTTTTTTCAACAAACTTTTAATCAGAATAATATTTCTATATATAAACACTATTAAAAAAAATCTATTAGCAGTAATAAAAGTTCATTTGAGAACAAATATTAGTTATAGATTAAACATAATAAATTGAATCACAATAATAAAAAAAAGTTACCATTTTCAAAACAGGAATCAAAATATAGTTACAATAGCTTATAATTTTTTTCAGCTTCTCATCCATTCCTTGAGCCTGTTGCAACTTTGCAGCTGATTCAATCTTAAAAAAATTATAATGAAAGAATTTCAATACTAGTACAAGAATTACTATTTATCTTAAATGATATTACATTTTATATATTAGTAAATTCTTTCAATTGAAATTTGTCTCATAAATTGCATTAGAAATGTATATTATCACAATTTTCTACCACGATTTATAAATTTTAAGATTTCAAAATTTCTCGGTATAGATCGCCCACTGCATTTTTCTTTCCTTTGGGAATGTTGGTAAAAATCGACTTTTAAAAAAATACTGTATTAAGAAGTTGATAAATAAAAGTCCAATGTAAAAAAAAAAAAAAAAAGTAAATATGCATTAACACTGGTAATTGGTTAAAAAAAAAGGCCAGACAGCAAAGGGTAAAAATGCATTTTAATCCATGATCTTAGTGAGAATTAAGACAAAGGCAAAGGTTGTGTATTTGAAGGAGTACCTGGACCTGAGAAAATTTTTTCTCCTGCACCTTATATAGCTTAATTAATTAATAAAATATTTCTTAAAAAAGCGTTATGATGTAAAGAGAAAGTTTAATATTTAATGTGTTAGAACTAAAGATGTAATTGAATATGAACCATAACTTAGAAATTTATAAGTATATTATTCCCAATAATTTCTTTTAGATATTTTAAATTGATTAATGTATTTAAAAATAAATGAAGAATTAAAAAATTAAACATTTTGTTTATGTTATATTCACTTGACTTTTTTTCCTCCCCTATGGAATAAGCGCAGTAAGCACTTCTTTAGACAGCAGTATGTTAATTTATATTATTTTGACATCAAGCATGTTTTTAAAATGTAAAAAATGTTATACAAGTTTTAGATCTCAATTACCGATGTACATGTAGAGCTATGTTGGCACAAGCTATTCAAAGGAAAAAACAAAAATGTTAAAATGTTGCAAAGTCTTCTGTTAATATAATCCTTGTAGCTTATTATTAAGTATTTTTCCCCTCACTAAAAATTATGAATGGGGATTAATGTAAAGAAATCAGGTTTACAAAGAAAAGAATACACAATAAATTTTAAAATATTTATATGTCACACATTATACTTTAAAAAACAGCAATTTATTTCAGAAAACTTAACGGTTATTAAAAAAAATACAATTTTGTGAATACAATTCTTTTTTTTTTTTTCTTTTCATTGCCCATCCTCAATTGCATAAAAGAAAGAATGTGTTTATTGAAATGAGTAATAAGTATCTTTTAAGGAACATGAATATTTTAAAATGTTTTAATATTTTGTGATTGAAATAAAAATTGTTAATTGCCTGCTGAAATATTATTTATAAATTCAAATTTTACATTTTTAAAAAAGTTTTTTTTTTTTTGTAAATAATGTTTCAAAACATATAAAAATGAATAAAATAAAGAGAATAAATGATTTAAAAAAATTAATTATAATATTTAAATCGTTTCTATTAATTGTTCTAAAAATTGCAAAAAAAATAATTACCGGTTCCAAATTAAAATAATGCAAGTCCCTTAACTTGCAAACCAATGATTTTTCTGCTGAGGCAACCACTTTAGATTCATTTTTCACATGCATTGTCGCAATTCCAAACTAAAAGCAATAAATGCATGATTAATATAAATATATACTGGTTATCTCCAACATATAGACAAAAATGTAAAGGCATATAGTGGAGTCGAAAATAATTAGATTTTGTAATGGAATGTATGTACAGAAATGTCACATGCATACAAAAGGAAGACATGAATAAAAAATTTTTGTACAATGTTTCACAAAAGAGTAATTAGTAACAAACTAATGGGCTCGACACGTTATCAGGAGAGGAGGGAATCAAACATTTTTTTTTTTTTGAAAATTGGCAAAGCGAGTTGTAGAAATAAATACGTTATCATATTTGGTACTTTTTTGCAAAATTACCAGTAGCATTCCTTTAATTTCGAAAATATTTAAAATTCTAATTTAATTGGTTATGTATGAAAGCAAAATGATTAAATTGTACCTGTAATGCATAAAAAGTTTCAATAAGGTTAGTTGGTATGACTGTACAAATAAGAAGAGTTACAGCCTTTCCGCCAAATGAATTTTTCAATACTCTTGTAAGCTTTGATCTTTCATAATTCACATCTCTGTTAAAAAATTAAACTGAATTATAAAACAGTTTTTTTAATTCAATACAAAAAAAATTTAAATCATTGTCCTTGTTATGATTAATAGAAAATAATATAGACCTTTATAACTATTGTTGCTTAACAAAAAAATATTAGAAGATAAAATTATTAAGATGAAATACATGAGACAATTTCTTTTATTTTACTAAAAATATTTGAGAAACTATCTTTTACTATAAGTTGCTTATAATAAAAAGTTCTCTACTGTATCAAAATTTTTTTCCCCACATTGTTCAAATTCTAATCAAATTATCTGAAAAAAATTAAAAGATTAATCTATGAAATGAATTGCATAGTTGGTATAAGTAATCTAAAAGTAAAAAAGATTAAATTAAATATTGAAAACAAATTTAAATTCTCCTAAAAATAAAATAATTTTTACAATAGACAAAAATAAATGATAAAATATTAATCACTAAAGAAAAGATCAGAAGAATGATACAAATTATAAATCAGTGGATTAAATGAAAGACATAGGCTCCCGTAAATTATAATTGGAACCAGATCTTCAAATTGTATTAATAAAGAGCATCAAACCAGATATTTTTTATATTACTACATGCAATTACATTACTCACATCAAATTCTAATTGCAAATTTGTAATTTAATTTAAATGTTTGTGCATTATTTAAAATAAATAATTTGATTTCTTTACCACTCACATTACATTGCATACAACTTTCAATTATTTTCATCATAGAAGTAATTATTTTAGTCATTTGGAGATAGCTGTCACAGATTATATTCCAGGTCATTAAATTTTCAGATTAACAAAAAACTGCTGCTCTCTCTGCTTATCATCACGATTATTTTAATCAATTAAATTGTGCAAAAAATGTCATCTACAGAGCAATGTTATTAGTTGTCAGAATTTAAATATCTTGCAATGCTACAGAGAAAGTTTTTCAGTAAAAATATAAAAGAAAGCTGCAGAAAGGTACATAACAAGGTCTCTGATATCTATATTTCTTTGTTAAAAACTAGCAAAGTAAAATTGTTGTAAGTCATTTAAAAACAAGAACATGTTCTTCTACCACATTATACATCAAAGGTCTTTCACATCCGGTAAAAGATTTCAACAGATTATTGGTGTTGATGCAATTACCATTCTGATGAATGCAGCAAAAACATGGTAAAAAATATAAAATCAAATTAATATTTTCCAGGGCTACAAAGAGTGCTCAAGCTGAAAAGTACTGATACTAATTACCATTTTGTAACATGCTCAAACCTAACAGTATTGATAAAATGTTCACAAGTATTATATGTACTATGGCATCTGAATTTTAACTAATATTTGTTCAAAATTAATATTCATTCAATAAATTCATTTCAAGCAAAAACCTTACTGTTGGATGAGACTCGTATATTTACAACAGACTTGTGTTCTTGCATGTAATGTAGAACATTAATATATTTTTATGTTTAAAAATTTATACGAAAAGTAATTTTTTTATTCAAATGTTCAGAATAATTATTTTATATAACCTCTTGATTTTTTTATTTTTAACAGAGGTGGGGAATTAGAGTCAGTTGTCAAACGTCGAAAAAGTATTCAAGTAACTTTTTGAAGAAGTGCTTAAAAATCGACTCCCGATTTTATTATAAAAATAAATTAATTTTCCAAAATTTTACTAATTCAAGCTAAAATGACATGTTAGAAAGGCAATTCAATAGAATCCTTCCATAATACAACCAATAGCAAATACAGTGACTGCTTCAGCAGTAAACAAGTCGGTAGTCATTCTCCAAGTAGAACATTATCACCTCCGAAGCTTATAAAAACTATCTTGGACAATGAAAGAAGATATCTCGGTACTAATTAATTTGGAACTGTTATTTTTATAGGGTATTAGCACTATTTCTCAGCAAATTTAGAGTGCTGTCTTTTAAATGAGTGCAAATTCCACACACACACAAAAATTTAAGGTTAGCAATCATATCCTTCTACATTATAATTCATCAGCCAATTTATAATTTAAAAAAAAAAATACCTTCTTTCTTCCATTTTATTTTTTAACACTTAATTACTATTACTTGTAAATTTTTCAGAAATGTTTATTATTTTTCTTTCATTATTAACATCTTAAGGTATTTAAATATAAAAAGTAATTTTTACTCAAGATAAAGAACACCTTACATATATATATATATATATATAATGTCTAAAAAAGGCATGAGGAAATGAGGACAAGAATATATAAAATTATGAAAACACTGAAATATGGCTAAATAAATATAACTTCTGCATATTTTTTTTCATTAATTACTTTGCTATTACAATTTAATTCTTAATGACTATGTCTTTTTAAAAGGAATGAAGAACATTTCTTACTTAGCCTGTTTGTGCCTTAATTGCAGAATAATTTCAGATAGGAAAAATAAAGAATCATTTTTGCATTTAGGAAATTCGTTCATTTCTTGTTCAGAAGCCCGTAGTCCAGCAAAATCCACTAAATTCTTTTAAAAAAATGTTATTCTTCATTAAGTGTGTCTGATTTTATAATAAACATTAATATACTAATTTTAAAATTAAAAAGAAAAGAGTACAAATTGAAAACTAATTTTATATTTAATTTTCAAAAAAAATTTTTTTTTTTTTTTTTTAATGTAACATATTTGTTTAAAAACTAATCGTCTTTCAAAATGTTACACAAATATTGAAAAGCTGTTATGTCTTAAATAATGTCAAAATAAAATGTGGCATTCATTTTGAAAAAAAAAAAAACAAAACTTATGTATCATTTAAAAATCATTTAATAAATTAAGATAAAATATAAAATAAGCGACTCACACTAATAAAACAAATTCAAAATACAGTAGTAACTCCCATAAAAATAAAAAAATGAAAAAAAAAAATCAATATTCAAAATACTTACTAATTCTGAAATGTGTATTGTTCCATCAGTGTGATCACCAATTTCGAATACCTTAAGATATGACAAAGATAAAAACATTACAACGTGTAATGAATTTGAAATTATACAAAAGCATTCAAATACATTAATATAAAAAAAAAATTACAATACAATCAAGCACTATTTATGTTTCTCCTTCAAGAAGCTTTTTAATGCAATCTTATGATTAAAACTAGAACATTTTTTAATTATTAATTTAGCTTTTATGATAAAAATAATCTTTAAAATAAAAAAAAATTGATGGGAAATTTCAAATATTACATGCATATAAGATATTAGAAAATAAGATAATTTTATAAATATAGTTCTCAATAATGATTTATGTAAAATTCAAGTATTAAAATATTGTATTCATAAATGATTTTAAATCGTTTTAATTTTACAGAAAAAAAATAAGCTCTATAATTATTAGCTATGATAAAACACTTTTTTCTTTGATATTTTAAATGAATTCTTGAAGTACAAATAGTGCTTTACTGTATATATAGTGGATCATTTCAAACAGTTTATCAATATTATAAAATCTTTTATAATATTGATTTCTAAGAAATAGTATTAAAGATTTGTGGTTAGCATTTGAAACAATGATTGAAAAGGTTAATCTTGAAAGCTGATAAGCAATTAAAGTGTATTAGAATGAAGACAGCATTTTATGAAGTATTGTAAAATAATCATATCATACCATACGAAATATTAAATGCGACTTTTGAACCGTTTTCATTGAAAACTGTATCACCTTGTTCTTCTACCTAACACAAGACAGTTAAAAATGTTATTTGATTAAGAAGTAAAATTCATATACCCATAACAAAAAAGTTATTTGAAGTTATGCAGTTTCTTATACCATAATAATTTTCAGTTATCATGCAAATAATTATCTGAAAATAATATACAGAAATAAACAATTAAAGCATGAGGAATTAATACACAATGGAATAATTTTTCTCATTCTAATTTTTCTTAACCCAGAGAAAATTTAGCCAAAGTGTTTGCAGCATTGTATAGTTCTATTTGAATTAAAACAGGATATTAGTTTTATAAACCGAGATTAAAATTTTAAAGTTTTAATACTTCAAAACTAATTGTTTTCTATTAAATGAATTCTATCATATAAAAACTTCATAAAAATTAATCTGATTGTAAATTAATTTCACATACCAATATCTTTTAAAATAAAATATAAATTATTAAAATTAAGTGCCCAGAATGAGCTCCAAATGCATTAGAATTGAGCATTCTGAATATCTACATAAATGAATAAAACTTTTATCAAAGTGATCTAATTTGCTTGTAACTCTAGTAAGCTCTCTTATATGAACATAAAAAACTTATTAGACTGAAAGAGGTCCGATACACAAATAAAAGGATTGTTGAACATTTAGGTAGAAACAACGAAGAAATTATATGGAATTGGTAAAAATGGATCAATGTCAAAAGAGCAGCAGTAAATAGCAGAACAGGAAGACAGAGTGAGCGATTGTTAGAAAGAATCAGTGTCCAATTTCTATCAATTATCTAATAAGTAAGTTTCTCAGAAATAAACTGCAGGACAACTAATAATAAAATCTAAATTGGCAAGCCTTGTAAAGCCTATACAAGTACTTAACATCTATGTCATTTAAGTGATGTAGACTTGCCCTTAAATTGTACTAACCATATATAATTCTACAATGTTTTCAATTTTAAAAAAGACAGGCTTATATATGTCTGAGAATATTAGGGTGACATTGGAATACTATATTACTATTGTATACCACACAGGGAATTGTGATCTGGGGTGGCCATTTCTTTCAATATGTGGACTTGCATGGTTATTTATAGCACATTTAAAGCCCAGAGGTAGTTTAATGAAATTATAAGAGTTGTGTCACTGTACATTTTGAATCAACTCAGACGTATTTTTCAACAAAATGTATTTTTATGTAATCATTTATTAATTCCTCTTCGTTTAGTTAGAATGCTGCCCCTTTTCTTGATGGGCCACATTCGAGGTATACCATGTGACTGCTTTATGTCAAATTAGGCAATCCCAGAAATGGATCAAGGCTTTACTGTCTGGCTCAAAACTTGTAAAGAATTTTTTAAAGTAAATGCTCTACTTTTAAGGAAATATAATAATTTTTATACATATATTTACTAATTCTTAGATCACTTAGATAATTCATTATTGATGTGGTAACTTAAGCTTTAAGTATATATAATAAGCTAAAAATAAGAGTTCCGTTATTAGATGACATCAAAAATTGAAAAGTTTCTATCTAAGGCTAAACTAATTTTGTGCACCATTATATTAAGTACGAGTTTCTATAAATATATGTAGAAACAGTAATATTGCTGCTAAATTAATTTTTTAAAATGAATTTTCAATTTCAACTTTTCCTTATCTTTTAAATTTTTAAACTAAAATCCATTTCATGAAAAATGACAAACATTTTTTGATTTGCATATAAATAAACAAATAAGCGTAGTTAGTGAACTATTACAAATAAGCTTAGGCAAGCATATAACAAACTTTCCTCTATTATAATTTATTATATATAGAGATATATTATACTTTTAATTTTGAGGTCTTTCCCTTGTATAAAGATAACAATTTATTTACCAAAAGAACCACAAAGTAGATGTGCATTGATGCACACTTAGGTCTTCTCGGAAATTGAGAAGCAATAGCTTGAATCACTTTGCAAAACACACTCATAACCGTGCATTAATGGTAACAATTAACATGTGGTAACGTTAACGGTAACAATTAAGATGCGATTTTTATGAAAATACACAGGGTTTAAATTTAATCCTTAATCTCAAACAGCATTCATCAATGATTAAAAATTCCACAGTTCTGGTATTTCTATCAATAAAATTTAACCATATGAAAACATTTAATATACTTTTAAACATTTTGTTTCAAAGCCAAATTTGTGTAATTTAGGGTACACCTTCATAAATACATATTAATGTTCTTTAATAGAGACCAAGCACTAACAGAAACAATGGCCTAAATCTAAAAATATTACTTTGCAGTTCTTTATACAGTAAACCCTATATAATTTTCATGTCAAAATTTTTTTTTTACTCTTTAACATATTCAACAATTATTTTGAAGGCAGGCCATTTTCTTTACAAAATTCTAAAAATTATCCCCCAGATTTTTTTTTTTTTTTTTTTTTTTGTAAAATGTAAGTAATTTTGCAAGAAGAAAATAAATAGAGCAATGGCTGAGAATTACAAAAATAACACTAGCTATGATTTAAAATTTTGTTTTAGTAATTCTGTATTAAGAATAGATAGTTGAATTACAAAGTGTTTCCTATAATGACAATATTTTGATAAGCCAAAACATTAGGAGAGAATTGTAAGGAAAAAGATAAGCTTAAAAAAACAACATTTGAATAGAATAAATGCTGAAATTAAAATTTAATATCCAATAATTAGATGAAGTAATAAAAGTCTGTTCAAATTTTTATTCAAAAATAATGTATGTAATGTAGTGTAAAGTAATGTATAAAAATAAGGAAAAAAATCAAGGACAGCATAACTCCAATTTTGCATGAAACAGAATATTACTGTATTTAATTACTGAGCTTAAATTATGTTCTACCACATTAGAAACAAGACCCATTTTTATTCATTAAGGATTCCCAGCTGGCATTTTTTGTCTGGTCTAATTTATGGGTTACTCTTTTTTAAGATCTTAATTCATAACTCAAGTTTATTTAAAAATTAAATTTCTAATAAATAATCAATAGTGCTGAAAGCACATGAAAATTTTTTGGCTCACTATGCAAGAAATATAAATGTATGTATATACTGAAATATCTGTGTATCTTGCAGCTGAATCAGTCGCAGAAGCATTGTTGTTTGCTAACACTCACTGGACTTAACCCCTTAAGATTGCTGGGAGCCTCTGAAATACCAGAAGATCTGAAATTGGAGATCACGATCACTGCAGTAAAAAATAAATATAAAAAAAATAAAAACTAGAACCTTTGAGCCTTTATGTCAGTCGTTCTTTCCTCATAAAATGACGTTCAAAGAATCCACTTTGAATAACTACTGCAACAATTTCGATTGCTTTATGCATCACAAGTTGTGTTGTACCTACATTGTTCAGCAATGCTTTCTGTAAGCACGTCATTTTGTTCTTTCCCTTTACCCTTTGTAGATGAATTTTTGTAATTTTCACACACTGAACATCTTATGAGACTGCATGTTCTATTGCATTTTTTGTTCATCTTGATTAATACTGTCACCTTTTAAGTTTGTCAATGGAGTTCGAGTCAATTGAATTAAGTTCAGCCAATGTTGTTAAGTTTGTCAAATGATTATGTTAAAAGGACTTTTAAAATTTAAAAATGTAATGACTTACTTTCTGCTTCTTTGAAAAAATCAAAAATTTCTCTTGGTTGCTGTACAACATGCTCAGATAATAAACTCACTTTAACATGACCATTCTATAAAAAAAACCCCGACATATTAATTACTTCAGTTTAAAAAAATTATAGTCATTTTATTGAACATATTGAGTTTATTGCATTTTAATATGCAAACATATAATGGAAGAGTCATAGTACTTTATGTATGATTAACAATAGAAATTATTAATAGTGATTTCAAATGAATTCTTAAACTAATTTTGTTAACAACTGCTAAATTAAATATACACATTAGCAATAAAATTACTCATTTCTTATGACTTGCATTTATTTTTCCTTAATGAGTTTATTAAACATAAAAAAAAAATCAATAAATTTAGACTACTATATTTAAAAGGAAAATATATCCATATGATAAATGAAATAACTAGTTAATTAGCCAAGGATTCTTTTTTTTTTTCAGTCCGTTTCAAGAAATGTAAAACAATTAAATAGTACCAAGAAGAAAAAAACACTTTTAACTATACCTATATTCACATAAGTCCTTGCAAACAATGTTTAAAAACAGGTAATTTAATTCTCATTTCAAAATAAAATATATTTACTAATAAAACAAATATAGAATAAAAATAGTTACAAATGAATATTTGCACAATATATACATAAATTATATGGATCTATATCATTCTATTGTTTATATGCTACAAAAGTTTTGAAAGTGTGAAATTAAATAAATTTCTTTTATAAAAGAGGATAGTATAATTTTAACATACCTCTTCCAGTAAATTCAAAGATTCATTAGTACTTGATAGTAAATCTCTTATTTCTTCTTTGTAAATTTCAAAACATGATACTCTTATTAAAAATACTTTGATTCCATCCAGCTGATATAAACATATTTTTTAAAAAAACATAAAATATTGGTTAAAATAAGAAAAAAAGGTAGAATTCAAATTCTTATATTTTAAATCACATATTCTTTCAAGTAATAAAAATGTGAAAGACAACATTATAAATGATTAAATCAAAATAGATGGATATATGAATAGTTATTTTATTTTAGCAAGATTTATCAAACAAAAAGTGGAAAATATTTAACTTAATATAATACTAAAAAAATATTAATAATATTAAAAACTTAATATATAATCATCATATAAAAATAATTTCATATCTCTATAAAATAAATAAAATTGTAAATATAAAAAAATTATAAAAAAAAAAAAAAAAAAGATTTATAAAATGAATAAACAAAAGTATGCAACAACTATGTTTTTTTTTTTTTTTTTTTTTTTTAGAAATCAAAATATAGATAAGAAAAGCTACTTACCACTTCAATAAATTCAAATATATGTCTTATAATAAAAAATAGTAATCCATCAACTTTTTTATCTTCATCTCCCATGATTGTGTGTGTTTTCCCAGATAATACTTGGCCAAATGTCATGATTGTACCTAATAGTCAAAAATTAAGAAAAAAAAATATATATATTTGTTAAACTATTCAATCTCAATAAGTTTTTGCTGTTAAATTTCAGAATAAAATAAATTTATTATAGCATATTATAGACAGTCAATCATTTTTTAATACGCTTTTATTAGTTTACCTGTATGTTTGTTTGTATGTATGTATGCATGTAACTGACTTTTTGGACTTGATTTTGCCATACTTTAAGCGATCCAATTTAATTTAAACATTGTAGACTTATCAAGGACCGACAACACTAAAATATTTTTGATCAGTTTATTATCTCATCTTGATTAGGATCGCCAGGATTAGTGATTAAAACACACAGCCTTTGAAAGTCATCTTGATCGACTCATCATTTTCCCCCTGAGATCTTTTCTTCTCATACACACTATTTAAGCTGCAAAGAAACATTTACAGACATTCAAACCTACGTGGGACAGCGGCACAACTGATAATGTGCCTGACTACGGATTAGGAGATTCCCTGTTCGAATCCTGGCTGGCTCGACATATTCGCATTTAGCCTTTATTTTACTCACAATTATATTATTGTAAGAATCAGTCCTCCGCACTGGGATCTCTTTTAAATATTATAGCTAAAACACTAAAAACTATACACTATAGCTAAAGCATTAAAAACACTAAAAAAAAAAAAAACACGCTTTTAGAATTAATCAAACTAAAAAATAAATTAATAGTTTAAAAAAAATTTAAAAAAAAAACACGCTTTTGGAATTAAACTAAAAATTAAATTAACAGTTTAAAAAAACACGCTTTTAGAGTTAATCAAACTAAAAAGTAAAAATAAATTAATAGTTTAAAAACACTAAAAAACACGCTTTTAGAGTTAATCAAACTGAAAAATTATAGTTTAAAAAAACTGTTCTAAAAGCGTGGGGTGCTTTGTATAACATTTTAAAACTAACTCTGCATTTCGGAATGAAGCTAGTGAAAAATTATAACGATTGATATTGAGCACCCCCCGCCTTTAGAACAGTGACATTCATTTTCTCGTCAGTCCTTTTATTATGTTAATAATTTTTTTTTTACTTTTTAGATTGATTAACTCTAAAAGCGTGTTTTTAGATTTTTAAACTATTATTTTTTATATGAAACTACTTCATACTAACCATTATATCCTTGAATAACTAAACGAACAAGAGATGAGCAGAAATGCAAATAAACTGTTTCATTATCTTCTTGTTCATTAAATACGTCGTCTGAAATTTGAAAGAATACAAAATTATTGAAAGACATACATTTAACAAAGGCATTTTTAGTTAAAAAACTTGTGTTTATCATTTTTGCACAATAAAATTCTTATGAAATACAAAAATTGCTATAAATAATTCTAAGATCAAGTAAAACCCTAGAATTATTTCAAACTATGTAGCTCTGCTTTTGCTCTCAGATTATCTCTAACATGGTATTCTCCATAATAAAAGATTTACTGTTTGTTAAGCCATTTGTTGGATCTAATTAAAAAAAAGAAAAGAAGCAGGATGAGTATATTACCGGAATAGCATGGAATATTTGAAACCATTCTGGAATTTCAAGTATTTCTGATAATAAACTTGAGCATCTCCACAATATTTAATATATTTTATTTAAAACATTTTTTTTTGAATACTAATCTTAACAAAATTGATTATTTTAAGTTATCAAGTTCAAATTCTGCTTTTAAGTTAGTGTATAAGCACATTTGCTGTGTCCTTTCTTGGAATTTAGAATTATATTTTTTTTTGTATTTTCAGACACACTGATTTTGGGAGAAAAAGCCACAATATATAAATTCAAGTTATTTATTAAAACCTATTCAATATGCTAGAACTTCTTGTTATTTAAAACTAATTTAATTTATATAAATATGTTAACATAGAATCTTTGATTTATCAATCAACAATATATATATGCTGACACATTAGCAAAAGATTTCATTCTCGAAAAGAACACAAAATATAAAATTAACTTCTATCGATCTATCATTCAATTTTTCCCAGTCACATTTTACCTTTTATGATACTAAAGAATATTCATATATAGAATTAAATATCATATCTAAGGTAATAAATTCAAGATCATATATAGGATAATAAAAAAGAACAGGTACTAGTAAAAAAATTTTAATTAATGCAACTGTAAAGATCATATAAACATTGTACTAATATGATACTAGTGGTGGGGAATTAACAAAAGGTTTTGGAACTCATGACTCCCAAATTGGTTTTCTTATACCAATTTTTTTTCCTAATTTTATGCACGATGCACTTTACTTAGAATTTGTGAAATAAATTCAAAGACTTTTATTGAACTTATATACATATAAAAAAACAATTTTTTCATAACACAGTATTTTTAAAACTTTAAAAGTGCAGTATTTGCACTCACTTACAAGACATACTTGCACTCTGAATTTGCTTATAAAAAGTACACATATTTTATGAAAACAACAGCCTTAAATGAACAGGTATCAAAATATTAAAGAACAACTTAGGGAAAAAAAAGGAAAAGAAAATTGCATAATTTCAATTTGTTATGCTATTTATTTTAATAATAATATATACAATACAAAATTTAATAAACAGTTGAAAATAATAATTCTTACAATAAGCCACAATGGCTCAAATTTTGGTAGTAAACAATATATTACAAAAAGATATAGGAATATTGATTACTTAATTTAGAACATAAAATTGAAATAATTTTAGCCATCTAATGTTTAAATATTAAAATTATATACTATTAAAATATTATACATTAAGTATAATTTAACTATCTGGCACATTTGTGTATAGTTACAATTATTTAAACTACTACATGCTATTCTTAGAAGTAACACATATTATTTATCGTAATCTATAATTTTACTTACCAAAGTAGAAAACTTTATTGGGGTAAGCTGTTTGATAGATAGTGTTAGTTGATTTGGCCTTCCAGTAGACTGTGGCTTTATTCTCTTTTTCACTATTAAATATATAGAGATAAATTTTTGAAGAATATTGAGTTATATCGTTGAATAACTTAATTCTCATGAATTTAAAATATCAAAGAAAAAATATATGCTAAATAATCTAAAAAATATTTATTAATTAAATATTTATATTCTTGAAACAAAATTTTAATATAAAAGTTCATGCTTAGATTAAAATATCTAATACAGTATTATATACTATGTGATATTTCATAAAGTATATAAATTTAATAGTAACTTTTACATTACAATTTTTTTTTTATTTACTTTTGATTTTAAATCAAACACATATTTCAACGCAAATCAATGTCTGAACATAATTATTTTTTTACATTTTAAACTACACATATAAAATAGAGAAAATTATTACACAATGAGAAAGAGGACATTTTGATAAAACAAATTTGTTTATTTTCCCTAAATTCAATGTTAAATATCAATAATTTTAAAAATGAAATGCTGAAAAAAATGTTTAAGTATAATTTTACCTTTGAAGAACAGGCTTAATTTTTACAGCAACGCGTATTCTCTTCATTTTTAAAATAGCTAAAAAGTAATAAATTTTTTAATCTGTTTTAAAACAAAGATTCTTTAATTAAAAAAAAAAAAAAAACTTTTAATTTCAACAGCTTTGGGAAAAGCTTATTGAAACAAGATTACACATGCTATACATATTTAAAATATTGTAATTATTTATTTAAGATGTTAGAATGAGGAAGCATTAAATTTTCATAATATTTTTAATTAAATGAAAAAAAAATTAACCAAAAGTAAAAACTAAACAAAGTTTGTAAAGAATATGAACAGCATATTATCTTTACTAATACCAACTAATATCCAGGTAAATATATTAGGAATTTTATCTCTGACTGTTATAACTGTCTTATCAATTCACTAGTTCAAGAAAAGGTTTTAAGACTTTTCTTAAGTCTATTCGAAAAAATTAAGTTAAAGAAATGAAAAACAATATTATAAAAGGATGAAAAATTATCAATTAAAAATAATTTAAACTAATTCATATTATAACCTTTTACAAACCAAGCGCCGTCAATAAATACGTAAATTGGGGTTTTGATGCCATTCAAAAGAAATTTTGGAGGAGATAAGTATACATTTTTATATCTTGATTAAAGAAAAAATAATGATTTGTAAAAATTCATTAAATTATTCGTAACGAAAATCGCAATGGCTGTGTTTATTTTATTGAAAATTGAAATTATTTAAATGATAATTTTTTTACTGTCTTCCGAAAATAGAAACTTCAACTTATCTTAGTTTTGTTTTGTTTACCATCAACAATTTATATTGTGACCTTTTTCTAGGGACAACAAATTTAATTTGTTAAAGAAAGCTCTAATACTGTTACTAATACTGTTTTATTTTCCAAGATGGCTTTTAATTTACTCGGTCAAGTGGTAAAAAGTCCTTTGAAAGTAGGCATTTTACGTATTGAATATTTAAATTAAATATTTCAAATCTGTAAAAAAAAAAAAAAACAAATCATTTCTAGAAGGGCTGTATTTTGTTAATATTAATTTTTACTTAAAAATAAATTTATGATACAAATGAAATTATTCTGGCTTATTTCTTTAAAACTTTCAGACAAGTTCGTAAATATACATATAAAAGGCATTAGATAGCATTAAATAAATAATCGAGATATCATTAAATAAATTTTTATGTAACATCTATCTATGTCTTAATCTTTTTTTTTTTTTTTTTTTTTTTGAGGTGTTTTAGACATTTCTATAATAAACATTTCAATGCATAGATTAAAATTTAAAAAATATCTTGTTTTTGTATTGTTTGAATTTATTTTTCTAAAAATTAATTAATAAATATATGATTTAACGCTGTTACTTTCTATGTGGAATTCTGTAATAGTTATTTAATGTTAAAGCTCCTGATAAGATTCTCTTCGAAAAACATGATTAAAGAGACTTATTTTTTGCAACAATATACTATTGTGTGTTTGGTTCACCCCTCCCCACCTAAAAATAAAGCACTCTTTACTTGAAATTCTTGTTATATATTTAAGATAAACCTCAAACACTTACTATAATTTAGCTGGTAAGAAATTTTTCATGATAGATCTCTTTTTAAATCTATTAATAGGAAATAATAGTATTAAAATTAAAATCTTCCAAAGCTCTATTTTGTCATTTGTTCTTAAATTGGATGCACACACCTTTACCAATGGTTATTTTTTTTAGCCGGCAAACTGATTATCATGAAATATTAGAACATTTGACCTGATGCGACTCTAGTTTGATAAAAATGTCGATATTTAAATATTAGAAATATACTTTATTCCATCTTTATTAATTTATCACATACTTGGAGCTATGCACTTTTGTAAGTAATGAGCCAATGTGGATGAAAAATCTCTGTCTGCAACATTTATTATTTATTTCTTACTCTATGTGGTTAGTTTAGCTATTGGCAAGAATTTGTTATATATTTTATGACATCATAAAAAACTTACAATTTAAAATTACATTTAACAAAGTTGCTATGATTATTGCTAGATAATGCATTAAAAAGTGCAATTTGATATGAGTTCAATTTATGTTTGTCAAAATTTTAAGTTAGAATATTAGATAATCAATAAGTAAAACATTTTCTAATCCCTGGTTACTGTAAAAACTGAATCTAATATTAAGACATTCACTTAAATCAGTACATCAAATTCTTTATTTACTTTTATTATATCGTTTATTTATTTTTATTGTTTTATTATGTTATCATTATTAATATACATAGACAGATAACTTCAAATATTTTTTGGGGAGGGAAGGGGAAGATTCTTAAGTGGCCTACCTAATTCACTTTAGCTAAATTTTAATCACATTATTAATTAATAAAAAATTAGAGTGCTGCTATCAATTTTATCATAGGTACTTACGTATTAGCGTTACCTTGGCGACAGTTGCGCCAATAAAGAGCACACGCGCCAACCACAGCTACAAATTTGGCGCCAATCTACACTTAAAATTTTTGTTCCAAATAATAAAATATATATGAAACACTTCATTTAAAATCAAAACGCTGTCAAAATATTTTTGTTCCAAATAATAAAGATTGGCGACACTTAAAAACCGCCAAGGTACCGTTAATACGTAAGTACCAATGATTCATTTATTTATTACATACTTTTGTATGAAGCTGGAAAGCAATTTTAAATTTTGTTTTTTAGAATGCATAGAAGCTAGCCTAGTTTTGCATAGAATGTGTTAGCAATTGAATGAAATGTTTATTTTAAAATAAATAAAATATTAGTGTGATCTAATTATTTGTTTAAATAAATAGATCATCTAATTATTATATTTTGATCTATCAAATTATTTATATTTTTATATTACTATGAAAAAAATTTTTAATTCGATTATTAAAAAAAAATGTTTTTAATTAATTTCAGCTTCATAATGGAATATTGTGTGCTGTTCGAATGTGCAATAAAGATATTAATTTAAGTCATTCACCAGGTATTGATTACACTATCCTTTAATTATAGTGATACTTTTAACTTTAAAAGAATTACATAATGTTATTTTCTTTCTTAAGTAGCTATTGTTCATTTTTAACTTTATAAATATTATATTTAATATTTTAAAATTACATTTGAAGACTGAAAAATATAAGTAACACAAATGTATTGATATAAAAAATTCAGAATTTAGAACACAACATTTAGCACTTTAATTTCTTAATGCTTAAAATTCTATTGACTGTTTCTTGTTTATAATTCTATATTGATATTCTTAAAAAACTTTTTGTTGTTCATATTCTAAAAGTATGCAGATAAATAAGAATGTACTATAGAGAAATGATTATTAAAAATATTTTTGTCAAAATTAAAAAAAAAAAAAAATCAATTTTATTTTAGGTTGTTTTAATGAGAAATTTAGAGGAAAAAAAAGCTGATTTTGTGGAGAGATACAGTCTTTTTTATATTCGTTTATTAAAAGAAAAAGGTATTTGTTCAATAATGAAAAATTCCTTTTGGAATTTTACTGTGCCATGCTACAAATTGTATTAGGGACCTTGTCTTGAAATCCTCTTCTGAACAAAGAGTAAATAATATTCATATTTCTATGTACTATATACATGGCAGATATAAGATATGATGAGAAAATAATAATAACAAAAGTAAATAAATAAATAAAAATAAGAATAGTAATAAAAGTAGTATATAAAGCTAACAAAAAAAAAAAAAAAAAATAAATAAAAAAAAAAATTGGTAGTTGGAATAATAAAAATATTAATCTAAAAAAAAAAAAAGAAAATATTCTGTCACAATGTACAAAGAAAGTAATTAAAGAAGTATACATTAATCGTATTGGCAGAAATTTGCAAATTGAAGAAAAACTAGAAAGGATGATTTTGTTACAAATGAAATAAGGGTAACAGGTAATATTTCTATGGAATTCAAAGATTTTACTGAAGAATCTTATATTATTTACACTTATAAATGATATGTTCTGCATTTTGTACTGTTGGAGAACAGTACAACTGTACAAATTACTGGATTTGAGATGGAATATAAAGGTAAAGGATATTAGCCAAAATTATCAAAATCTGATATAAATTGAGTAATTTTGAAATCACTGAAAAAAAAGGGCTACACTTCAATTTTTTTCTTTTGAAGAAGAGATATGCTCCATATAACATGCATGCATCATACGCTTCACATGCTCCTCCTTAACATGCATGATATGCTCCACATAACAGATATGCTATATATAACATTTAAGAACACTAATTTCTAAACCAATTGAGAAATTAAGAAGAAGAAATGGATTCTTTCATTGCCCATGAATCCATTGTATCCCCACACATAGGAAAAGCACATATTTGTTCCAATACTCTGAAGAACAGCAATTGAATTTCGTTTGTACAATTCAACCAATTTTGAAATAATTTAAAAGAGGTTTCCCTTTCGTTATTTATAAAGTTTGAAGAAATATTACAATATTGAAATGAGGTGACTGATTATTTAACGAACATAGTTAAATTTGACTTGTCAGCAAAGAAAATGGTGCAACACCAATCTTTCAAGTGAAAATTATCCTTCACCTAAATATAGGTATTGAAATAAATGCAAGGCCATTTTGTTATTATTATTTTAGTAAAACTAGGTACTGACGACACACTATGAAAAGTAATAAAGGTTCTTTTAGTATTCAAGAAGACAATTGCTTCTAAGGTAGTAAAATACTATTTATTATGGATTTACTTATTGTTGATGTAAAGAGTTGTCATGATTTATCATTGCTACTTTATTGGCATCATTTATCTTTTCTATTTTATTCTGAGTATAGCCTTAGAAAATTACCTAGAAATTGGGTTCAGTTATAATGAACAAATAACCCAAAAATATATTTACATAATTTATCTAAAACACTTTTGAGGACAAAAAATATTTTTAATAGAACTATCAACTAATATCAGAAATAATTTTCTTTTATCATGACATTCTATCTAATATAAAATGTTTTTAGCATAATTCTAAATATTATTTTTAAAATACTTTTGTTGATAAAAATTGTATTGACATGTTTCTTTTTACCTGTATGCTCTTGATAAATTTATTTTGCATATCATTAATATTTTGTTAATATGAAATTTAAAATTGTCAATAATTTTGTCATTTTCATATATACAGGACAACCTTCAAAACAGTCTCAGGAGGCTACTTATGCTGTTCCTGAATATTTCCAGCATAATGAATATAGTTTTAATGATATTAATCGGGAAATGGATAAATATCGACTTCCACGTCCTTCCAGTTTGCCTCCAAAAAATAAATAGCAATTCTTTTGATATTATAAAAGAAATTATTGTATTATAGGCTGAATTTGTATTGTCTCATATAAATAAAAAATTCAATAAAAGTTATGAATACCTACTAATGTGTTTTTTTTATGTGTTTGCATAGTATCTCATATGTAAGAATTTAGGAGAAAAATGGCTTTCCTTTATTGTTCATTTGAAGCAAAGTTTACTTGTCTCTCAATTACTGATATGCTTTCTTATTACAAAATCAGCAGTGATCCTGTTACTCTTAAATAAAGCCTAACAAGATCACTTCTGATTCAGTTAATCAACTATTTTGAGCTTTCACTCTCATATGAAAACATGGGCTCTTCTACTACCAACAAGTGAATACTTATTGACACTATCATCTGTCATGACCTCCAATATTACTATTTGAAATTTTGTTGCAGCTCTTGTGGAATCTTCAGCTCTACAACCAGTTACGTGCCAAGGTCATCACTAGGCGCGCACCCAGGGAAGGGGGGACTCGTAGTCTTCCGCCCCCCTTCAACTCAAGTCTATAAGTGAAGTGTGTGCACATGTTAGCACTAGTGGTAAAACCAAGAACTCCCCATCTGGAAGTTAATTTTTAAAAGAATACATAACAGATGGGCTAAAAGTTCGTAGGCTGACACATAGATGGCGCTACTAGTATTAAATCCATATGATTTTAATTAGCCCTAACCTTCAAAAGACACGTGTATAAATTTGACAGCTGTTGAACTATTAGTATGTGAGGTATAGCATTTTTTTAGTGAAGCAACTTTTGTTAGTTTGAAAAAATGGATAAAAAAGGAATTTCGTGTGGTAATAAAGCATTGCTTTTTGGGCGAAACAAATACTATTGAAGCCAAGGCTTGGCTTGATAAACATTATTCGTACTTTGCACCAGGAAAATCAACCGTAGAGAAATGGTTTGCAAAATTTAAACGAGCACCGAGGACGATGCACGCCCTAAAGAGGCTGTTACCGACGAAAACATCAAAAAAGTCCACAAAATAATTTCTTATAACCGTAAAGTGAGGTTGATTGAGATAGCTGAGACCCTAAAGATATCAAAGAAACGTATTGGACTTATCTTGAATGAATATTTGGATATGAAAGCTCCGTTCAAAATGGGTGACGCGCAGAGTTCAATCGTAATAAACCCGAATTTTTGCGTCGACATGTGACAATGGATGAAACATGGCTCCATCATTTCACACCGGAGTCCAATCGACAGTCAGCCGAGTGGACTGCACATGATGAACACTAAAAATGCTATAACTCACATACTAATAGTGCAACAGCTGTCAAATTTATACACGTGTCTTTTGAAGGTTAGGGCTAACTAAAAATCATATGGACTTAATACTAGTAGCGCCATCTATGTGTCAGCCTACGAACTTTTCAGCCAACTTGTTAGAATCTAATAAGATGCTCTATGCCATCAAAATTTAAAGTCTGATAAAAATAAAAATATGAATGGAAAATAAAAAATTAAAGATTTACTGAATATAATATAAAAGTGACCGACTTTTTAAAAGCAATTCTGCCGGTGAAAAAAGAGAGAACGGTTCACGGGTGCAAACTTGTATGTTGTGTGCTCATCGTAGCTGCGGAGGGTGGGGGAAGAAAGTTTCCTCTGAAAGGGATGAAGTGGTTGCTTTGAGCAATTTAGAAGAGATGCCAAGTTCCTCTGAACAATCCCAAGATCTGTCCACTAATAAGAGAACTTTTACTCCAACCGCCATCATTAATGTTAAGCCACAACTAACATAAGTCCTCTGTCTCAAATTAATCAACTTATTTTACTTGGTAATTTTTAGCAATATATATTATGAAGCACGGTGGCCAACCCACGTCCCGCTTTTGAATATTTTTGCGGCCCTTGAGATTTATCACACTTTTACAAAATATATTTATTTTATAATGGCCAAAGTAATGGAAACCAATGTATTTAAAAATACATTATGGGAGCATCCATATATTCAAAAATGAACTGCCGAAATTATAAGAAAAAATTAAATTTGATTTTTAAACAATATTCCTTCGAATATACTACAGTAGAACCTCTTTAAGTCGAACCTCGATAAGTCGAAAACCTCCAAAACTCGAAATTTTTTTTTTGTTTCCTTCCCTTCAAGCCTCCAAAACCTCCATTACTCGAAATTTCAACCCTCTATAAGTCGAAATAGTTAGTCAATCCCCACAAGCCATTTTGGTATATATTTTCCCTCCGTAACTTGAAAAATGGACCCCTGTATCTCGAACATTAGCAATGTTTGATTTTACAATCTTTTTTTACAACCTTTACAACTCGATCATTTCAAATTAATTACCTCTATAGCTCGAAAAATAAGTTACCGACTTTAAGGATTTGCCGACAATGCAGTCATTGTTTCCTAGAAAACGATGTATGAGTATATAGTAAATAGAGTAACCAATTCTATGAAATAGCAACTCGGAAGAAAAGAATTTTCTGCTCTTTATAGCTTAGATAATGTTATAGATAGAGAACGATCGAATTCTCTAAAGCAAAAAAAAAAAAAAAAAAAAAAAAAAAAAAAAAAAAAAAAAAAAACTGACTGATACATAATATTTTTAATTTTAAGGTTGTTTCGGAATTATTTTAATTTTTTTATTGTACTACATAATATAATCCCTGTTCTACAGAAATCACTCTTCGTAGTAAACAAATTATTGTCTTCTCATTCATGAAAAGATCAAAATAAATTACTTGCACTTTTAAGCTGCATTCTCACGAGATGCTAGGCCCTTGACGGTAGAGTGGCTAGTGCCCTGACTTGTAGCGACACCTATTGATGGAAAATGGAATACACATTGAACGACTTCTGCTTTCACTGTTAAGAAGGGAATTTCCCCGCTAGAATGAAAACAGAACGTTGTTACTATTACGTAGTTGGCGTTCGAGATGGAATAAAGATGTTGTAAATGTAAAAATTGATTATCGTCTTTTATTTTGCCGTCTGGATTTTAATAACACTACGCAACATTTACAAAGCCGCCACAGACTCTCGATACCGCATGTTTCAGGTTCGAATCCCAACAATGTCATGGATGTTTAAGGTGGTTTGGAATCCACTATAAACCGTGATTCTGTTCTAATTAATTCTCGTGTGTAAAAAATGGCAGTGGAGTGACAAACCAAACCCACTAGAAACACAGGAAAACCATGTTTTTGAGAGATTCATAAACCATGGTTTTACTAGAGATTTACTGGATGATTTTACTAGAGTTTTACAAGAGATTAAACTTTGTTACCACCATGAAAAAACATTTTTGTTGTTGTTGTTGTCCCCATTGAGAACTAAGCATTCTGCTCTATGAAGATCAGAATTCTATTCATACAAGGCAAACATCTGACGTCATTTGCGCGTATTTTAGAATAAATTTTTGTGTCGTCTGTTGTTTGGGATGTACTCTTGCTGAAGTTTTTATTAATTATTTTTGTAGTTTATAATTCCATTTTTACATAATGGATTGCGTAAAAAAAAGAAAGTTATGATTTTTATTCGCTTTGAAACTTCAGAATCGAAGAAAGTAGTAGATTCTGCTGATCTACAGGAAAAAAAAAAAAAATATTATTATCATTGTGTCTTAGCATTTTAATGATATTTATTTTTATATTATTCTTAAATATCTACCAAATATTACCAACCAGACCCAACTGCAACTAGACTAGAACTGGATGTAGTTGGGTTGAGAAACTAAAAGTTAAGGTTAGAAGAACTAAAAACAAAGAAACTAGAAACTTAAAACTAAAGGCTTAAGATTTCACAGCTTTATTTACACACGCATAAACACTATACACATATATTTATAGACATGCGATATTGAACTCGTTTAAAAACAGTTAATTATAGATTCGTGGAAGTATTCTACTTCTAAGCCGAAAACCTGAACTCGGATACGGGAAATATACTTCCTCTCCTGACAAGAATTTATAGGCCAACTAATAAGCGGGATTGCGCTTAATATACTTCTTCTCGGGGTGAGACATTGCAGTCCAACTAAACGGTTTTCGCTATTGCATTGTAACGGTACATTGTATTGCATTGCTAAACGGTATTCGGCATTGCAGTCCAACTAAACGGAGAGCACGGTTGCGCTGTTCTTCCTCTTGGGGGAAAATCTCGAGACCTACTGACAATTTCTCCTGAACGCCACATGGGACGCTTTTGGGCAGTCTATAAGGAGAAGTAAGGTTACAGTTGCAAAAATTGATTTCCTAAAGAAAACTGTGTGAGGTCATTTTCTACTGAAACTGCAGACATGCAGCTGATTCAATGTTACCTGGAATACACTACATAGCCTGCTACAATGTAGCCACATACTGCAGCCACAATTTGGAATGAATTATCCCAAGGACGACACGTCAAATTGAAATCCTTCTCTGTTCCTTCTCACAAAGTTTTTCAGATTTGCGATTAATCGCACCCAGGCCCATTAGAGAAATGCAATTTTTGGTTTGCTTTCTCCTAATGGGTTTCGAATTGGACTACGCTAGTTCTGAAAACAAACAATATGCGTCTCTCAGCTCCCAACTCTTCCATATAAATATTAAATAAATGCAGTTAAACTGTGTTTGTAAAATATGTAAAATACTGTTTTGCCCTTATCGTAATTGCTTAATAACAATTGTTTTAATAAATCCTGCCTGTGAATGACTTTCTCGTAAGAGTGCAGTCAACAAAGAGCTCGCTGATGATATTTAAACAATCAACAATTTCTTTTAAAAGAGCGCTTAATGTAAATGTTTGAAATACTTTAGGCCAAAATGATAATAAAAACACTTTTGAGATACATATATATATACTTCCTTAGTAATACTTACATAATTATATGTCTGAACCGTATAAATAATAATAATAATAATAAATAGAAATATAATTAAATATGTCAGCCCATTGTGCTTATTCGCATGGTGGAACTTGCAGCCTCAAATTATATATATATTTTTTTAATTTTATATCTACCACTAAAATTTTTAAGTACGTATGAATATATAAATTAAATTGACGTTTTTTTTTTTTGATTGAATTTCTCAATTTCAAAGTTTAGTGGAAATCTGTCTTTATGGGCAGATTATGTTTCTAAAGTGAGAACTTTTTTTTAAGTCTGAGGATCCTTGGATCTTGTAGAGGTCTGACTAGCGTCAAGTGCAAAACAGGGTGGCTGATTCACCAGACCTTTGAAAGCAAAAGTACTCCCAGAGTCCAATCAAATTGCAGTATTTCGGTGACATCAACGAAAACATCAAATGTAAAAGTCAAGCAGCTATCAAATTTGAAAACAAAGGCCCCCATTGCTGTCTCGCAAGTCACACTCAATAAAACCAAACACAGTGAAAAATTTTTGAAATAACTAAGCTTCTCTACTTAACTATTAAAATTGAAAAAATTTAACAGACGACCAGGCACTACCCAGTGCTATAGCTGTAACTGGTTCCACCACAGCTCCGCAAATTGTTACAGTACTCTTCGATGCCTCAAATGTGGAAAAGACCACAATATAAAAGAATGTCCTATTACCGAGAGTTAGAAAATCCAACATGCATCAATTGCGGCCAGATAGGTCATCTAGCAGCCTGAGGCTGCTCTAAGTTTCCAAAACCTAAAATTCCCCCTTTAAAATCCCGTTAATCACAGAAATATTTATCCCTCGAAATGTTTCTCCTAACGTCTCATTTGCAAATATTGTTTCTGGCGACATCACTTCACAAAATTGTCCATCTCCTCCTAAAATCAATTCTCCACAAAGCCCTCCTAACGATTCTAATAATCCGGGAATTTTTCAATTATTGTATATCTTAAAAGAATTTGCGCAACTATTTTCCAAAGATGGCATACGTTCCATGTACAATGATATGCAAAACGCTCAAAGATAAATTATTTGTTATTCTGCATGGATTTTCCAAATTCTTTCAAAACAACAATTAATGTCTGTTCCCTTTCGCACAAAATTTTTATTCCAATTTCCCAAACATTAATAACGATTTGATCAAAAGGCTGCCTGATTACGATATTGAAAATTCTAAAAATCAAAACGCCCGCGAACTGCACTTTTTATTAATACTGCTTCCTGATTTTTATTGTTCACCAACTAGTCTGTATTTAGAAAACCATTCATGCGCTGACCTTGTACTTGTTCCACTGCAAACTGCATACGCCAAACTCTTTTTCGCATCCATTTCGCCTAACTAAGCAATTTTTCATTTCGCGTTTTTTTTTATTACCATTATTATTATTATTTTCATTTTTTATGTTACGTCACAGGGGGACGCTCTTGGCAGTCTATAAAAAGAGAACAATTGATTACCTAAAGAAAATTGTGTGAGGTCATTTTCTACTGGAATTGCAGAGATGCAGCTGATTCAATGTTACCTGGAATACACTACATAGCCTGCTACAATGTAGCAACATAGTGCAGCCACAATTTGGAATGAATTATCCCAAGGATGACACGTCAAATTGAAATCCTTCTCTGTTCCTTCTCAGAAAGTTTTCAGATTTGCGATTAATTGCACCCAGGCCCATTAGAGAAATGCAATTTTTTTGGTTTGCTTTCTCTAATGGGTTTCGAACTGGACTACGCTAGTTCAGAAAACAAACAATATGCGTCTCTCAGCTCCCAACTCCTTCCATATAAATATTAAATAATTGCAATTAAACTGTATTGTAAAATATGTAA